>VZTU01013273.1:47033-70770 GCA_013400835.1 Zapornia atra
GGGGCCGCGGCCCCGGCCCTCGCCGAGCTGCTGGCGGACGGTGAGGCGCGGACGTTGGCGGCGGTTGAGGGGCGCCGCGCTCCGCTGGCTCGGCGCGGGCGGGGCGCAGCGCCTGGCTGTGTTCCCGCCAGCGGGACCATGTCGGGAGTCCGGTCCGCGAGTGGCCGTGGGGAGACGGGAGGGTCCTGAGCGAGAGCGGTGTTGGGCTGGGCGGGCAGAGCCGCGGGAGAGGCGCCCGTGCTCGGGGGCGCGGCGAGGAGCGCGGGGAACCCTCGTGCTGTCCGGTCGGGGAAAGTTTGGCGGCGGAAGGACGGCGGGCGGTGGGCAGGGGTCGCATTGGCGCGGTGCTGCGAGGTGGCGGGTTCACCTCTGGGCGCTTGCTCCCGAAGGAGAAAAAAGTGCGCTGAAAGGAGCGACGAAAGTGCTTGGTGACGGTGGCGTGTGCTGCCTGGACACTCGAGTCCTGCCTGATCCGAAATCATCGTTGCAGCATAAGTAATTCGGTAGTTTATAAAGCAATAGCACTGCAAGGGTCCGGTTTGATTGCATAAAGTTGGGTCTGCTGCCACTCTGATCCTCAGCGGCTGGAAGGTGCCTGGTGTCTGTTTGGCTGTGGGTGCGACCTCAGCAGCCTCACCTTGATATGCTGTAAATTTGGAAGATGAAGGTATCAATACTTTTTAGTGTATTTGGCTCAAGGACAGAGTGAGGGGAGTAAAGGAGCATGTATCTTTTTCACCATTTACACTTACCCCTTCCCCTCCTGTGCCCCCACCCCCCTCCCCAGCTCCAAACTTGTTTCTTTTGCTTGTGGTCTCTTCTCAAATTGGTGTCTCATTTGTGTTGCACGATGTAGAGAACATTTAAAGGAAGCAAAGGTCAGAGAACTGTATGCTTTAGGTCCATAAATATTATTTAACTGTTTGGAAGTATGAAGACAAAATATAATTTTTTTTTCAGAATGTTACGCTGATTTCTTCAGAGAAGACTTTGATGTGAAAGCTTACACTTCCCAGTCTATCCATCAGGCTGTGATAGCAGAGCAGCTAGCAAAACTTGCCCAAGGTATTAGTCAGTTGGATAAAGAGCTTCATTTACAAGTAAGTGTAAAGAATACCTGTTATTCTGGGGTGGTTGATATAGCCAAAAGCTTAATAGTCTCATGATCTTGTTCTTGAAATTTCACAGTGTACTCTGCAAGCAGTAACTAAAGGTGCAACTTGCAGCAAAACTAGTAGTGAATCTGAGCTTAACTCAGTCAAGTCCACTCTTAATACTCCTACAAAGAAGCCACATGCTGCTTTGTTTTCAGTTTCCACAGCCAGTCTCCGTATACACAGAGGGTTCTACACTTCCTTGTAAGGATGTTCCCTGACTCTTTCCAAATGATCGTCAGCTATCAGAAATGCTGGCCTGTGTTTTGTGATGACAAACACACCTCCACACCTTCAGAAAGGCTTTTGAGTTTAAATAGCAGAAGGCTTTTTGGTCAAATCTACACAGATACCACAGCAGTTTACAATGAGAACAACATGCTAAGTTTGTGTATGGCTTCAAAACCTGCTTCCTCCCAGTTGGTAAATTTTTTGGAAACTAATTTCAAAATATCATAAATAGGAAATAAAATATTTAAAGTTTGAATATACATTGTTACTGCGTGATTAATAAGCTTATGTTTCCAATTCTTGTATACGAAGGTGTGTTGAAGTGTGATTGCTCTGCTGGCTCTAAAGTACGTGTCAGCTATGCTGCAGTTCCTGACCCTCTTCTCATTCTGACTGCCACTTTCATGAGTTAAAACGTGTTCTGAAAACCTTTTAATCCCTAAGGTGTGGCTGCTTTTTCCTGTGTCTGCCTAATGTAGGGATGATGATGATACATTAATATCCCTTCCAGGTACACATCCCCATACTTCTGTGCTGATTTCTCTATTCTGGTTTTTTAAGGTTGTTGCAAGACATGAAGACCTGTTGGCTCAAGCAACTGGAATTGAATCCCTGGAAGGTAAATGCTGTTATATTATGCCTGAAGAAGAGAAAGCTCCAGGGACACCTAATTACGGCATACCAATACTACAGGAAAGTGGGAAAGAGACTGTTCATCAGGGTGTGTGGTAATAGGACAAGGAGTAATGGTTTCAAGCTGAAAGAGGGTAGGTTTAGGTTAGATGTTAGGAAGAAATTTTTTACTGTGAGGGTAGAGAGGCACTAGCACAGTTTGCCCAGAGAGGCTGTGGAAGCCCCATCCCTGGAAATGTTTTAGGCCAGGTTGGATGGGGCTTTGGGCAGCCTGGTCTAGTAAAGGTGTCCCCGCCTAGATGATCTTTGAGGTCCCTTCCAACCCAAAGCATTCTGTGATTCTATGCTGTTTCTTATGAAGGACTTTTAATATCTCTGCAGGGAACACCATTCACTGCCAACTTTGGCCCCTGGTGTTAAGGCTACAGATCTTACTTCTGAGGAGTAGCATGTGGCAGCTTTTTTTTGATGTCAGTAGATGGAGCTCCAGGGAGGAGATTTAGCTGATACTGCTCTGGTGTAACTACTTCACAGGAAAACATATTTTGATAATCAGTTCTGGATAACTTTAGTAGCAATCAAGTCTTTTTGGCCTTTTAATGTATTTTTGAAATAAGCCTAAATTTGTTGCAATGGTAGCTGATATCTGTTGCTTTAAGTAGTAAGTTTGTGCATGTTGCATATGCATGTGTTGAATAGTTTGCAAAACCAAAGAGGCTTCACCACATAATCTTACCAACATTGCGATGGTTTCTCCCCAGTAAGGGGCTGCTAAGTTACATTACATACCTTTCTATTACTTTGCTCTTTGGGATCTGGATCTTAACATAAATTGTTGGCTTTCAGAGGCTTTACAGGCACCACTGATTCTGTGTAGAATAGTTGCAGTATATTTTTCTTCTGCCAGGAGCTCATTAGATGTCATATACTGTGGGATCCAAGCATATCCCCTTTTCCCCTTTCATTTTGTAATTTGCTAATTAATTTATCTTTGTTCCTTCTTCTGCTTCTAGGTTTTGTCATAACCATAATCTGGTTACTGAGAGTTACAGTATCTTCTTAGTCTTTGGAACTTGCTGGATACAGTATTTGATTGTTAGCATTTGTATATAGTTATAAAGAAATGCCTATTTAATCTGGCAATTTAAGCTCCAGAATAGTTTTTTAAACAGTTGGAAAATTAATCACAGGAAGACTGGAATCTGTTCATACCCCAAATAAGTAGTAGGTAGGAAACTGTAGTCAATCTTGTGATTGATAAATACCTCCCAGTCATGATTGTTAGCAATTTGTGCTCAGGGGAATTGTGTTTTCTGAAATCGTGGTTGTTTCTGTAGGATTCCATCCTAAAATTACTCTGCAGAAAGAGTGAAGTACTTCAGAACAACTATTCAGTTACAAAATGTTTCTATAAGGCAGCTCTGGTAAGTGCAGGTGTTACAGCTAATAACCCAAAGTAAAAATAAAATCTAATTCACCTCAGATTTGTTGAACTGTCTCCACTTAGTTGGGGTTATGCTCTTTAATAAAGAGACGTAAGAGACCTTTTCTGTGTGTGAGGGGAAGAGAAGCGTGCAGAGGTTCTAATCCTGAAAAGTATTTGATACTTGAAATATCAGTAGAAACATCAGTCTGCAGTTGCCAGGAAAATTGAGTGTCTGTGTACACAAAGCTGATGTCCTAAGAAAGTTCTGTGCTTATCTCCACCCTGCTTGTGCTACGCATGATGTATGGTCACGGTAGAGAAACACTGAGTCAAGGTTCACACGAAAAAGATGGATGTCAATCAAAATTTTAACTATGAAGTTAGAAACACATAGCTGTTGGTATGTTTATCAACTGAAGGTTATGGATCTAATTCACAGTATGCACAATCATTTAGATGGGTGAAAGCAAATCCCATTAAGTATTTCAAACTGGTATACGCTGCTTGTAGAGCCCTTTCTTTTTTAGGTCCATACACTTTTTTAATGGGACACTCATCTGGTATATGTACTCTCTTCTGTCTATAGGTAGCTCAGTAGATTTGCTGAGATCATTAGCTCAAGATACGCTAAATAGTATCATCCTGTATTTTACCGAGCAGATGGAGAGGGTAGATTGCCTCTTTGCCCATCCTGGTTCTGCCTTCTGGCAAGAGGACTGCTGTACGCTTTGTAGCAATGTCACAGGCATAGATGCAGCAATGTCATGCAACTGGCCCTCCCCCATTATTGCAATGTAGAGTAGAAAATTCAGCCTGTTTTGCCAACTTTTCACTGTATCTCATATCTTTATCCTCTGATGCGTGCAAATTGCATGCTTACCATCCATGTACGAATGTCAGAGAAGTCCAGAGTCTGTCACTAAGCCAGCTTAATAATTCTGAAATATGGAGAAGATGGGGGTTTGCATATTTATACAGAATACATGAGATGTAGTCCTAGTACAGGACAAGCTGAATGAAACTGTTAGCAGCAGTTCTGTTTATCTTCCATCTTACCGTGGTGTGCTGCGGGTTTATTTAATTTGACAATGACATGCTTGTAAATGAGACTTTGCAAAAATGTAGTATGTTTGAGAATGCTAACAGTAACTGGAACAAAAATAATTTCATAGGCCTGGGTTTGTGTAATTTAATTAAATTCTCAGCAGGCTGATTCCATATTGCAAAAAATGACTGCTACCCTTGACTACTTTGTTTGCAATTTAACAAGAAAGGAACAAGCATGCTTTCTTTGACCTGCTTTGCCAAACGAATCTGGAACAAACATGATTAGAGTAGTTTGCTCTGTTTGTAATCTAAATTAGATGATCTCACAATGACATTGTTACCTTACTTTTTTGCTGAGGATGCTTGTGCACAGGAAGAAATCCTTGAAATAGAATCAGTTATCTTCTCAGTCCTCATTGGTTTGTTTTTCTGAACTGTCTAGTGAGCAGTTCTGATCATCATTCTCTTAGGAAGCAGCATACTGTAAATATAATTTGAAACTTAAAATATGATGGATTTCAAAGGGATATTTCTTCTGTAGGTTTATGTTCTCTGTCAATAAATTTTCCATAGCATTCAGCAAGTGACTTATTACCTGCTCAGTTTATTTCCAACTGTGCTGTGTTTTACTAATTTCAGGCTGTTTGAGTGCGTCATTGTAAAGGGGAAACTGTGCTTTTTATGCTAAAGTAGTCTGCAGTAGTTACAATGATTTGAAGAATAGTTCTTTCTATAATTCACAAGTGTTCTGTGTAAAAAATGTGCTTTATTTTGCAGGTGTCCTCCAAATGATGCAGACTAGAATTGGTGCTTTACAAAGTACTGTTGATAGGTATGTCATTCATTATGCTCTTAGAAAGTATGCATTCTTCATTCTTCTATCATGTTATTTATTAATGCTGCTTTAAACAAACCCTTCTCTTCTTATTTTTAGAATTAGAGTCAAGATTGTGGACCCCTACAACAAAATAGTGTCTCGTACAGCTCAGCTAGCAAAACTTCAAGTAAGTTGTATTAAAAATGTTGTTTTAAAAAACCTTTTTGAATGTACATTGTTTCCCAGTTGTCAGACATAGGTGGGATTTTCATACTCCTATAGCCTGTAGTTTGTTGTCAATATTTCTTAATGAAAAAACAGTATTTGTGAGTCCCTTCATGAGCTACTGAAAAGTGCTTTGTATTGCAAAGAAGGAAACTGGCATTTCCACTAGTTAAGTGAGTTTTTGTAGAGATGGAGGGAAGAGGGAAGGGTTATCTGAGTACAGAGTAATTAAATTCTCATTAGTTTTGGTATGTAACGTTATGGTGCCATCATGTAGAAGATGCTTTTTTCTCCTAAATTAATGCATGCTTGGCTGCAGTTTAGTAAAGAGTTTGGTAATGAGTTCCTTCAAAATAGTCAAGATGCATCTTATGGAGCCAGTTGTGGTTCTGTAGTTTTATAAGCCCAAGCACATAGTTGTCCTAGTCTTTTGAATGTAAGTGGAGTCTACAGGGAGATACTGACAGTGAGATAGATGTCAAACAGTTTCATTATAAATTTTACAGTAGTTCAACTGTTCCGTAGATCTTGAGTCATGCAGCTGCATTCTGTTCAGTTTATGGTCTGAAAATCAACACAACTCAAAAGCCACAAGTGTTTAATGAATTATTGCTTGAATTATTTGTCTTTGCAAGTTTACCTTTGCTTTGCAGAACTAGGAACTTCTAGTAGCTGAAATTTGAGCTGTGGTTATACATTCAAGTACATTGCCATCTGTGGGTGACTGCTGTTGTCGTGAAGCTGCAGACTCATGCAATTTCTAGTCTGGAGGCTGGTGAGGCAGCTGCACTAGTCTCTTGTCTGAACATCTACTATTTTCTACATTACTTTCAGTAGCAGTGAAGTTCAGCAGGAAGCTCTCAACACTCTGTTCAGCCAATTTGTCCAGCTGCTTCTTCTGTTCTTTTCAACTCCAGCTGTTACTGTTTATGCCACTGGGCAAAACTTCTTGACTTCCATTTGGCAGGTTAGGTGCAGATTTCTTTTGTGCTCTGATGTATGTTGGTTGTGGGAATTTGGGGCTAAAGATGAAGATCATTTCTGCCCTGACCTTTCACAAAGTCAAGTTGCAGAAGGACATCTGAGAAGGAGTCCCTGAACTTTGGAAATGTTTCTTGGGTGATCTTTGTTTCTTCTTTGATGTAGCCTTGTTACCTGAATTTTCCTGTGGTGTGAAAGCAGCATGCATCCAGGGTCGGCATTACTCAGCCTGTTCCAGGGAATTTGAATTATCTGGTGTTATTTGGCTGTAAGTCAGAAAGAAGTTGCACGGGGTAAGGGGAGTCTACTAGGTCACCCTTCCTAGCATCCAAATCCAGTTACTTACCTCAGTGTAGAAAGAGTGATGGTTCCAGCTTCTCTGACAGTGAGAGTCTGTCCTCGGCGTGAGAGCAGCAGTCCCTTCTTGTAGTGACGAGAAGTGGTTTACGTGGCACTGTGCTGCAGGGATGATTTAGGGTCAGGACACCTGAATTATGAGATGAAGATGGACTTGTGGGGAGTGGAGTCAATAGGCTTTGAAACCTCGACCCTCCTGCCTCCCCAGGATGCAGTGCTGTGGTGTCTCTTTCCCTGGCCGCCTTGTTTGTTCAGGAAGGAATGGCAGAGCAGCACTGCAAACACTTCACTTCCTGGGGGTGGCAGGGCTTGTGACAGGCAATTGCTCCCAAATGCAAGACTTGTGGCATGGGACACTTTCAAACTTGTGAATTTCATCAGTTGATGTACGCCTGGTAGAATAAGTAGAAAAAGGTAGATGGCTGATGAAAGAGGTTTCTCCCTGTCAGAATCTGTGGGGTTGGCAGGTATGTTGTGCTGAACTATATGGTGTTTAAAGGCCTCTTGTACTCATGATGGTATTATTTTAGTGCTCCTCCATTGATTGCTGTGGGACTGCTCACAAACTGAAGGAATATTTGGCTTGCATAATGCTGGATTTTGTAATCCTTAATTGTTTTTAATATAGTCAGGCTTTTTCCCAAACGTTCTCACTGCAAATTCATTGTCAAACTTCAAATCTAGTCCTGAATTCTAAACCTCTGCTGAGTGCTTGTGTATATTCTGTCATGTTCTGCTCTCAGAGCTTCATGGCATCCCAAGGGAGCAACAGACTCGCAAAGCTTTCTTCCTACTTTAGGTCCTACCATACTCTTCTGAGTTTCTCCATAGAAGATCACAAGGTAAATGGGAATAGTTAACAGCTGAAATATGTGCACAGAGTTCATCCTACAGAGGGTTATTTTTCTGTGCAGCTCTGTTTAACCATGTGTTTCTACATGTTTTCTTAATTTCAGATATCTCAGTATTCAGAAATATTTATAAATGACAATTTTTAAACCCAGAATTCTGTATTTTAAAGTTATTTTCTCTTTAAAATATTCACCAGTAGCAGATTTCAGCCTGGTGCTACTGGAACCAAATAGTAAATATAGTCTGAAGATAGTGAAGGGGGCTTACAAGAAAGCTGGGGAAGGACTTTTTAGAAGGGCATGTAGTGATAGGATGAGGGGGAATTGTTTTACATTAGAAGGGGGTAGATTTAGTTTGGATATTAGGAAGAAATTATTTACTATGAGGGTTGTGAGGCACTGAAACAGGTTACCCAGGGAGGTTGTGGATCCCCTATCCCTGGAGGTGTTCAAGGACATGTTGGATGGGGCCTTGAGCAGCCTGGTCTTGTGAGAGGTGTCCCTGCCCATGACAGGGGTTACAACTTGATGATCTATGAGGTAGGTCCCTTCCAGCCCAAACCATTTTGTGATTCTATGATAGTGGACTGCCTCATGTTTTTCAGGCTTCTGTTACATAAACATTCAATTACGTTATGGTCTGTCAGATACTTGCAATTATATATATGAGCTACACACTGGCATGTTTCCAAGTGGTCCTCTCCTTATAACTTAGTTTTCTTTAATAATTTCTTAAAATTAACATGAGATTAAGAGGCTTTTTGGTTGCTTGAATTGTAGCAATGTCTGCTTGCATCGGTATGTTGCTTTAAATTTCAGGAGATAACTATCATGTAATCTCCAGAAAAAACGGGGTTTATTTTTACTTTTACTAAAACCACTGGGACCAACTCAGGCCACTGGCCTTTTTCAAATGAATTCTTGCTTGAACAGTAGAATTCACTCCTTGGATGAAAGTATCTCCTTTAGAAAAGCATGCTATATAGACTCAAGAAGGAAATGTTTCCTGAATTAATTCAGACTTCTATAATGCAGGTGGTCATGTTAGAGCCTCCGGCATTTGTGAACAACTCCTACATTAGATAATGGGGTTCTTTTTGGTTACACAGTCCTCATGTATTACATTGTTTTACAGTGACAGGAAGTTTTCTTAAGTTGAACAACTCATGTAAATGGAAATACTTTAATGAAACAGAATCTTTGTCAAGGGGACAATGCAGTAGCAATCACTGAAGTGAAGACAGCATCTTCAGTGTTTTTAGATATTTCTCCTAATTCACAGGTGTGATGGTTTGACCCTGGCTGGAGGCTAGACACCCACCAAAGCTGCTCTATCACTCCCATTTTCAGCTGTACTGGGGAGAAAACACACATATTGAGAGGTTTAGGAGTCACAGAATCATCGAATGTGTAAGGTTGGAAGGGACCTTCGGTGGTCATCTAGCCCAAACCCCTTGCAGTAAGCAGGGACATCTTCACTAGATCAGGTTGCCAGAGCCCCATCAAGCCTGACCTTGAATGTAACCAGGGATGGGGCCTCCACTATGTCTCTGGACACCCTGTTCCAGTGATCTACCACCCTCATACTGAAGAACTTTTTCCTAATGTCCAATCTAAATCTCCCCTTTTCTAGTTTAAAACCGTCACCCCTTGTCCTACTACTACACACCCTTGTGAACAGTTCTTCCCCAGCTTTCTTACAGGCACCTTTCAGATACTGGAAGGCTGCTGTAAGGTCCCCCCAGAGCCTTCTCTTCTCCAAGCTGAACAACCCAAACTCTCTCCGCCTGTTTTCATAGGAGAGGTGCTTCAGCCCTCTGATCATTTTTGTGGCCCTCCTCTGGACGTGCTCCAACTGGTCTATGTCTTTCTTGTGTTGAGGGCTCCAAAGTTGGACACAGTATTCCAGGTGAATCCTGTGGGCCTAGGGGAAGCTTCTCCCTGCTTCTTGCAGAAGCCACCCCTGCAGCCCCCCTGTCCTCCACCAGAACCTAGCCATGCAAAACCACAACAACAGGGCCAGAGGTTAAATTTTTTTTTTTGCTCTTGTATCTAACTGTAACTTTTCCCTTCTCTTACTCAGATTGATAGTCCTTTTTAAAGGTTGTTTTATGGGGTAGGAGATAATAAGCAACAATCAGATGAAAAAGAAAGAATCTTTTGACATGTAAAGTAAAAGATAGTCAGAAGATAACTGAAGTTGAATTCCTAGGGAAAAACATTAGCCAGAAGTATGCAATTGGATTAGAGAGTAATTAAATTTGAAAGCAAAGTAATAATACTGTGCCCTGTTATTTGGCAAAGCACAGTGCACTGTATAAAAAGCTATTTTTGATTCATCTTGCAGAATTTTAGTTCACAGATATGCAAGTGATATGTGGATCAAGATTTTTCTAATTAAAGAAATGAATTAATAAAAACTAATACGTTAATCTCTCAAAGTAGGATAAGCCCCAATTGGTTCTCGCTAATGATAATAGAAATCATGTGGTTAAGTTGTCTTGGAATGCTTAAGAAACTTGCACTTCAGACTCTGTGATACAGAGCCAAAAACAGGGAGAGTAATTGTGTTTTCAGTGGTTTGCCTCAGTGGGGCTTTTTCTAATTTTTCCTTTTTGATCTGTCTAGATGTTTAATAAATTATAAATATTTGTGTTTTAAATGGTTTCTGCTGGCAGAGAGAAGAGACTGACAAGTTAGGTGGCCTGCTGAGTGTTGGTTAAAATGACTCACTTGTGTTTGTTTTCACATATACACTTTTAACAGTAGTTTTCAAGACATTAACTTGAGTCTAAAAATGGGTTGAAAGTCTGTAAGATACTAAATATTTTAAAATTAATTTTAATGTAATTTTGAAATCCATAACATAAGTATTTCAGGAGGCTTTTTCTTCAGTACCAGGGAAGATACCTCAGAACAACTTTCTTACTCATTCCAGATTTCTCATTTACCTCTCTTGTTAATCTGATTGCAGAAGTTGGACTGTACTTGTGAATGTACTGAAATCCACATACTTTTTTGACTTTCTTCTGAACTGCATTTCTGAATTTGAGTTTAGCTGTTACCCAGTCCAGAGTGTTGCTGCTCCTGTTGCATGTACCTCCTAGCCTCACCAGCCCAATCCCGCCTCAGAGGACCTGTACACTTGATGTAACTCGTACTGTTTCTGTGTCTCTCATTTACTGCGTAGAAGGAGAAAACCTGTTTCAACATCTCAGTTGGGTGAAAAAATACAAATTCAGATGCCAGCAATGCCTTGGTGCTAATTAAAACATACACAAATATGCTTCCTGAAAATTTGCATATGCACCCATTTTCTTAATTTTTAGTCAAGAATGCTGTGTATTTTAATAAAGCTGTGGAAGAATGTGAGCTTAGAGTTGGCTGGGCGAAGGTGACTGGCCTTTTGAAAGTTCTGTTACATATGAGTTTTCACATCTATTCCTACCATAAGAGTCAGTACCTGTAAAAATCACAGAATCACAGAATTATCAAGGTTGGAAAAGACCTAAAAGATCATCCAGTCCAACCATTCACCTATTACTACTAGCTCCCACTAAACCATGTCCCTCAATACAACATCTAGTCTTTCCTTGAACACCCCCAGGGTCGGTGACTCCACCACCTCCCTGGGCAGTGCATTCCAGTGCCTGACTACCCTTTCCGAGAAGTAGTGCTTCCTAATGTCCAGCCTGAATCTCCCCCGGCGCAGCTTGACACCATTCCCTCTAGTTCTGTCACTGTCTACACGGGAGAAGAGGCCGTCCCCCAGTTCACTACAACCTCCCTTCAGGAAGTTATAGAGAGCTATAAGGTCTCCCCTGAGCCTCCTCTTCTCCAGGCTGAACAATCCCAGCTCCCGCAGCCGCTCCTCATAAGGCCTGTGTTCCAGACCCCTCACCAGCTTAGGAGCCCTCCTCTGAACGCGTTCCAGGGCCTCAATGTCTTTCCTGTAATGAGGGGCCCAAAACTGGACACAGTACTCGAGATGCGGCCTCACAAGTGCTGAGTACAGGGGGACAATTACCTCCCTGTTCCTACTAGTAACACTATTTTTGATGCAAGCCAGGATGCCGTTGGCCTTCTTGGCCACCTGCGCACACTGTCGGCTCATGTTCAGCCGTGCATCAATCAGTACCCCCAGGTCCATTTCCTCCACACAGTCCTCCAGCCACTCTGCCCCAAGCCTATAGCGCTGCCTGGGGTTATTGTGGCCAAAGTGCAGGACTCGGCATTTGCTCTTGTTGAACCTCATGCCATTGGCTACAGCCCAGCTCTCCAGCCTGTCCAGATGATTTAGCTTTTAAATTCTGTTGTCCTCTGAAGGAAGTTCTGCTTTTTTGCTTATTTTGCATCAATATTTGGTTGGTAAAGGCCAACTTCTTAATTTTATTAGAGCTTATGGAGTGGGGGGGGGGCAGTGTTGAGGGTAGATGCCCATTGTAAAATAAAGCTCACTT
The DNA here is from genome assembly GCA_013400835.1 of Zapornia atra. Classification (NCBI taxonomy): domain Eukaryota; kingdom Metazoa; phylum Chordata; class Aves; order Gruiformes; family Rallidae; genus Zapornia; species Zapornia atra. Next base: position 59,216 of record VZTU01013273.1, read on the forward strand.
CTAGCTATTAAATGAACATGTCTCTGTCACAGGGTTCTGAGTTTCCTCTTTTTTAAAATAGTAATGACAGCGTAATCTCAGTAGCTCTGTGAATGTAATTACCAGCCTTTCAAGTATTGGTGTATATTGTATAAAATCATGTTAGAAAAACTTAAACAAAGCGATTTCAGTGTTCTGAAGTTCCTTGTTTATGGTTAAAATAATTCCATATTTGAAGCCTAATATTATGTGATCATAAAGTACTGATAATACTCCCTAATGCTATGATTTCTCTGCAGGCTGCCTGTGACTTGCTGCGGAGGATAATACGCATCTTGTATCTCAGTAAGAGACTTCAAGGACAACTGCAAGGAGGAAGCAGAGAGATAACAAAAGCTGCCCAGAGTCTCAATGAACTTGGTGAGTCCTCCTTAGTTTTAGAGGCATTTTTAGCTTGTGCTCCTGTGACTCGCACTACTGTTTGACTTAAAAAACAAAGAAAGCCCAAAACTTTTTAACTGTAGTTCTTGCTACTTCCTGATCTGAATTGAGAAATGGTATGCACAGAACTCATTAGTGCCTTCAGTTTTTTCATATCTGTAGGTAAAGGTATTTAATAACATGAAAATTCTGTGATGATAACATGTACTCTTTTGAGTAACAAATTTTTTTTGTGAAGCACTTAATTTCTTACTGGTATGTATTTGTATAAAATGCCTTCAGATGCAGCAGTTATATAGTTTGCTTTTGGAAGACATTGCACTACAATAAGGCATAGTTTGAATTACAGTTTATGTTTCAAAAGAAAATTATTGACTCTGTGGCCTTTATGAAAGCCGTGTGTGATACAATATAGAGATACCTAACGTAATTCAGATAGTGGAAGTAGTGCAGCAGTGACTAATTTACCCTGTATTTTATTGGCTTCTAGGAAGAATGATGAAGTATTTCTCATGAAGCTCACATTATGTTGCTGGATTGTTTTCTGTACTTGAGCTAGCTTGGGTACTTCCACACTGTGCTTTGGGGTGCAGTGAGGAGCATCCTGTTAGCCCTTGAGATCAGTCACTGTTGTTGTATATGGTTATCTTGCCAGCTGTGTCTCCTTTGGCTTAATGGTATTCAAATTTCGGCTTCCCAAAATAGGTTGTGGGAAGGCTGAACTATCAAACATTCAGAATCATCCTGAGTTTTATTGTGCGTATTTGTCACTACTGCTCTTTTTATACTGTGTAATCAAGAAATTATTAGACAATGACTTAGTCTTATAATTAGCAGATGCTGTGTTGCAAATGGAAAGTTTTAATATTTATTTAGTATATATTTATTTAATTTGACTGAAGCACTTAAGCAGTTGTAGCATTCTAAGCTAGAATATTTTTTCTCATTTTCTAGGTGGGTTTTTTTTTTTGTTAAATTTTAAATTTTCTTTCCATTATGGTCTCCCTTGTAATCTCCAGGAGATGGCAAGTAATACTGACTTTTAACTACCTGAATTATAAGTCTTATGAGATTCCGCTGAATGCTAGATCCTATTTAAATATTTAATACAATTTAATGGTAGAATCTGAAATGTTTATTTTATGTAGTTTTTAGGATTTCTTTCTCTTAAATAAGATGCCTTTTATTATTGTGCTCTTTTTTATTTCACAATTCTAAAAAAGAGCTTTCCAAATATTTGGTTTTCTCCAAAGCTTAGAAAAGTCTAATTATTATTGTTAAAGATGAAGAGAAACTTTTCCCCTTAGGAAGCCGTTTTGGGTTTCATCCTACAGTCCATGGCAGGGGGGACCCAAGACTTGTGGTCCTTAATTTAAACCTTAAACATTCAGAATAAAGGATTAATTGTGGCCAGGTAAAATCCTTTGTCTACTGTAATTTTTCTCTCCCTCTCTTTTCTTGTCTTCGCTCTTACCCCTCTCCATCTACATCCTTCCCTCTGACTATCTGCTCTTTGCTCTCCTCTGCTGCCCACCTTGACTGAGTTCTTACTGCCTCCCAGCTGGCCATGACGCTCAGCACCGGAGTGGATGGGAACACCCCACTGAGTCTCAGGGTTCAGGCAACTCAGTGTGAGACAGTGGGAAAGTGATGTGTTGCAGGAAAGGTGGTGTAGTATTCTGCTGTTGGGAGGGTGGGAAGCGTGGGGAACAAACACTGGGCACTGGTTGGTTGGTGGTAAGATTTGAAAGCTTAGAGAGGGCTTGCTTGGGAGGTACTACATCTGATGATAATAAATAGGTGGTGGACATGAGTGATGTGAAAGGCTGGTATTGGGTAGGGAGCTCTGAATCATGGAGGCTTGCTCTTGAAATGGGGATCATGGCCAAGTTTCATAGGAATTTGTGGTTTAAGGTGGATATTTCTGAATATATCTTTCTGCTCTCATTCAGGGAGAAATTCTTCCCATTGTTCGTTACCTTTCTGTTGTATGTGGGGTGCAATATAATTTCTGCTTTGTTGAAACCAGCACACTGCGACATTACCTTGAAAGCGTTGCGCTTTCTATGGTATAAAAGACCTTTTATTGCCTATAGGTTGTTCTGGGTAGATTTTTGTGATAGGTGTCCATTTATTTTTATGTACTGTTATACTCTCTGTGTATCTTTGGGGGATATAAAAGTGTTTGTGCCTATTTAGGTATATATATTCACCATAGATTTCTTCAGCAAATAATGTTAATTCAATTACCACTTTTATTTAGATGCATCTTGATGTTTATTTAGCAATGACAGCAAAGGGTATGATAAAAATATAAAATCTTGGAATTAGAAAGAAATATGTGTCAATCAGAGGAACTACAGGAAATAGTAGCTTTTACTGAGGAGGGTTTTTTACTGGATAATTTAAGTTGCTAGTAGTCTGCAGATCTTCAGCTTCAGTGTATGATTTTAGAACTTTACTCTGAAAGCATGTGGTATACATATTTTCACTGAGATCTCTACTTAAAGCTAAAGTAGATTTAAAATTCCTCTGTGTTGGACTTTGACATTCTTTGAAATTAACTTCCCATTTTGGCACAGAAAGAAGAAAAACTGAATTCCCTATGTAATATTTAGAGATTACATGTCGTGTGTGTGTGTGTGTGTGTGTGTGTGTGTAGAAAATCCCCAAACTCCCTTCTGCAACTCCTCCCTTCCAACACACTTCTTTGGGCTCTCTAGCAAAGTAGAAACAGAGCTGTGGTAATCCAGTGAATAAGCTATTAGCTGCTTCTCTGGCAATGGTTCTTCATGTTATACAATCCAATTCAGCATACAGATAGGTAAAGCAAGTGGCATACACGGATGTCACACAGCACCTAATGCAGTGAATTACGCATCTTGACTTGCTTCCTGGTGATGTTTTAATACAAATACGCTATAAAGTGAGAGAGAAACATTCCTAATCCAGTTTAAACAATAGAATGTGACAAGAAAAGGGTACACTATGTACACTTCCTGTTCACGGAAGAAATTCTGCAGGTATTAAACAATCTGCTGTCTTCTGTGTGGGTATGCAGAAATTACTGTCAGAAACTGTGGCCAGTAACTGATCAGATGAAGATGAAAATACTCTTAGTTGTGCAGCTAATGGCTAGCTTGACTGTGGACAGGTTGTTAATTCCATCTATCGGTTACAGAGCTATCTGTGGACAACAGAGGATTTATATCTTTCTCTTCTTAAATACCTATAACCGATGTCATCATTATTCATATAAATGGCTAGAATTCTTTTAATTATAATAAACTCCTAGTCTCTATATATGGTTGTATTATAATTTAATTCACAGCAAGCAAATTTATGTGCTTGAATGACCTTGTGAGTGTATAATACATGTAGGCAGGCTCGCACAGCAGCCATAATTTTGCTCTTCTGTAAACCCAGAGTTAGCCTGTGACTCAGACATTTTCCCTAAAACGAAGGGAAAGAAGTATATTGAAATACAGTTTTGGGTGTCGTCAATATAGAAGTTACTCCAGGATGTTACTACCTTCCATGTAAATTATGAGAAGAGAGGAGGGAGAAGATGTGACTATGACCTTGCTTTAAAGCTAGGTAATGCTAGAGAAAAGGCTAAATATTGTTAGTTATGGAAGTCTAGCTAAAATGGAGAAAACTCTACATATGTACTGGTCTCTTTATGAAGAGGGAGCAAAGCTTACACATGGCAGTTACCTGGCCTTAACATGACAATCAAGGACTGAAGGGAAAATAAAGAAATAAAGCTCAGTTTTGATGATGCTTTTAAATAAGTATAGCTTGGATGGAGAAAACTGAATTTAGTCAGGACATGTATGATGCTGGGTAAAATATAATTTGGAAGAAGCTTTTTTACTATGCCTGGTAGGTGTCTTTGTAGCTGGAATAGTGTAGGTGGTGGTACCCTGTCTGGTGAAGTACACTCCAGAGCTAGGGACATCTGCACAAAGGTGACTGTGATTTTGTGCCTGAACAAAATCTCCCGTGGAAGGCAAATGATGTGTGATGGATGTGTGATGATCTAATTAAAAAAAAGAGAATGCATGGGTATAACCAATATGTTTGTTAGAATAACAACTGGAGGGAATGGGAGGAAGAAAATGATGTCTGCCTGCCTTCATGGGCACTGTCTTGTTGTGTATTGAGTTTTCTCTGCTTCAGTGTGCTTTTCTGGTATTCCTGCTACAGGGAGTATCCTGGAGTTCCTAGCAAAAGGGAACACCATTGTAAGGATTGTGAAGTTAGCTATAGTATTACCCAGTTTGTGTCATACATAATGCTTACTAGAGGGAGAGATGTTAATTTCTTGGTGAATATTCACTTTTAACTTTCTGCACTTAGTTCTTGTAGTTATGTTGTGTTGGTAATGTCATATGGTCTGTTTTCTCCTAGTCTTTGAAATTGTTTATGACATTAAATAAAGAAAACCTTTCCAAATAAAACATGGACCTATTCCATAGAAAGTGTTTTCCTTTGTGTGCCTATGCATATAGGTTTATAAATATAAATATTTAAAAACTCAAATGTAAACAATATTTATATTCATCCTAATACACGTCAACTGTTTTTCAGAGTAATCTCATTGTTCTTGTTATCTTTGGGAACTCCTGGGGAGAGAGATGAGATTCCAGAAGATGGGAGAGCTTGCTTTATTGTGGCTCCTGTGTTATTTAGATGGCTCAGACTAGCATGACTTCCTTACCTGAAGAAACTTTAGAGCAAATAAAGTATTTATAGGAGTCTAGAATATAAAAATGTTATTAAATAATGGGCCACAAAGATTTGTTAAGAATTAATCCTGTTTAACCAACCACATTTTCTTTGTTGGCAGCAAAATGGATCTTAGAACTAGAGAGATCAATGACTGTCTTGTAGTTTGATGTAAATAGGGCTCTTGACATCTTGTTATGCTGGCAGGATCAGCAATATAATCCAGCTGAAAAAGTTGTGTATCAAATGTAGAAGTTTTGAAAAAGCTGTACCCCAGAAGTTGTCAGCAGTTGTTCACTGTTCCTCAGCTATATATATCGTGGGGTTTTCTTGAAATGTGTTCTGCAGCTGGCTTGTGTTTTCATTAATGATTTGAGTGATGTAATATGGTATATCCTTATTAAATTTTCAAGTAATAATCAAGCAGAGAAGAATGGAAAGTATGTTGGGAAACAGGATTAGAATGAAGAATATTCTTAGCAAATTGGAGATACGTCTTAGTGGAGCTGATTTAATTTTTCTTCCAGACAAGTGCAAAGTCCTAGCAATAAATTTTTGTAGTTAAGAGCAGGAATAGGAGAAATGACTCTGTGGACGACAGTCCTGCAAAGAGGCCTGGATAGTTCCTGACAAATTGAGTGCAAGCCATTTGCTCTCTGATTTTGTAGCAGTGTGATGATACTGGCAATGAAATTTGTACTGCTCTTTATAAGGAAGGGTGTTTGGTGCAAAGCACTTGAAACAAAATCTTTTGTTCATGTTTCAGGTGGAGTATCAAGTCCCTTTTGAGGCACGTCATTCAGGGAAGCTATAGGTTAATTGGAGAAAGTTCTGAGTAAAGCAGTAATGATGGCTGAAGGTCTTGAGAATGGGCAGCTGGTGAAGGAACTGAAAATGTGTGTCTTTGGTTTGGAGAACAGGGGGCTGAGAGGCAGAGTAGCATTCTTCAGCTAAATAAAAGATTTTAAATGGCAGGGGAGTAAATGGCTCTGCGTCTCCACTGTGATCAAAACAGTAAATAATGGGTCCGAAATGAAGCAAAGAGAATTTTCATGTGAAATGTTAGGAAAGGTTTCTGCCAGTAATGATAATTTCAGGGGAGCTGTGAAGTCAATATTTAAAGGGTTTTATTAAAAGCAGTTTAGACAAAGCACGCGCTCGGCTTAGTTCAGGTACAGGTGGTTTTGCCTTACAGCAAGAGAACTGAGTAAGCTGGTCTGCTGCCAGTCCTATGTTTCTCTCAGAGATGCTCCCCCCCACCAACTCTTACTAGAAAATACCTGTTGTGTGAGTTTGGCTTCTTAGTGTGTGGGGGGTTTTTTTGGGTTTTTGTTTGTTTGTTTATTTGGACTATTTGATGTAAAACTTGCTGCCCACTGTGCTTAGGTACCTCTTGGAATTTTAGGACAGTGTGTCTGGAAAATTCATGCCATCGCTTTAGTTTAGCTTCTTATCACTCCTTCAGACGAAAGAGTAGATAAATCTCCTCAAAGACCTTCAGCTCACCCCTCTGACACAATTACTTCTCTTCTGGTTACTCACTGTGTGACTGACATTCAAGTTAATTTCACACAGTTCATCATGTTACTGGAGTGCTGCAAAAATTGACCCTCAAAACTGTTATGTCAGTATTCTCTAGGAGACTGCAGTGAGCAGGAAGAAGGTGGTACTGGCTCTGTGAATGTAAATACGGTGTATCAATATTTTTCCTTTGCCAGGAGGGAAGGTGAGCTATCCATTTCTCCATGACCCAACTGTTTTTAAGAAAGATGTTAATTTACTCCTGTAAGTTTTTAATCATAGAATCACAGACTGGAGAGTTGGAAGGGACCTCAAAGCCCATCCAGTTCCAACACTCTGCCATAGGCAGGGACACCCTCCACTAGACCGAGTTGCCCAGTGCTTCATCCAACCTGGCCTTGAACACTGTCAGGGAGGGGGCAGCCACAGCTTCTCTGGGAAACCTGTGCCAGGGCCTCACCACCCTCTCAGTGAAGATTTTTTTCCCAATGTCTAATCTAAATATACCCTCTTTCAGTTTAAAGCTATTAGCCCTTCTTCTATCACTCCATGCCAATGTAAACAGTCCCTCTCCAGCTTTCCTGTAGGCCCTTGTAGGTACTGGAAGGCTGCAGTAAGGTCTTCTTGGAGCCTTCTCTTCTCCAGGCAAAACAAACCCAACTCTCTCAGCGTGTCTTCATAGGAGAGGTGCTCCATCCCTCTCATCATCTTTGTGGCCCTTGTCTGGATTTGCTCCATCAGTCCAATATCTTTCTTGTACTGGGGACCCCAGAGCTGGACGTAGTATTCCAGGTGGGGTCTCAGGAGGGTGGAGTAAAAGGGGAGAATCACCTCCATTGACCTGCTGGTCATGGTTAATATTTGGGAATAACGATGAATATTATTTGATACTTATCAAAATACTGAGCACTACTAGTCAGTGTTGAGGAAACAACAGTTCTAATTTATTGAAAAGTTAAGTAACTCATTTTAGCAGTAACTGTTCATACTTGTTTGTTTTATAATGATTATTATGTCATCCATATCTATTGCAAGTTGGAATAATCTGTACCTGGTGTTTCCACAGTATGTCTTATTAATTGGGTATTAAAACAGTGTGAATAATCTGACTGAAACAGAGAGACTTACTCCTAAGTGTTTGCAGATTTTAATATTTGCCCTTCAGGTTAAATGTTGTATAAAAGCTGTTTCATTTTAACTGCTGAAGTTTTTGAAGTAACATTAAATGTGTTATGTCTCTGTACAAAAGTATTAGTATATTCGCAATGGTAAGCTGCCTGAACACCTGCCACAGATACCGTGGTAGCTATCATCTGCTGCTGCCTTCTTCCCATACCATATTCAGTGACAAGCTTTACTTTTTTTTTTTCTATTCCAAGTAGAAATGAGTGTGTGATTGCCAAGCCAGATCTTGTGTTGACTCAAACTGCAATTAAAGCGAGGAAGGACTTGGTTATGGTCATGTCAGCGAGGTGATTCACGGCTGGTACGCAGAGCGGACAGATTTGTTGGTACTAATATTGCTGCGTGCAGTTTCTCATAAGAATCAACACACATCAATCTGGAGAGAGAAGTTGCTTTCATGGTACTTTTGCTTAGGGATTTAGCTGCTGTACAATTTACTGCCTTTTGCAAGACCTAGTGTCCTCTACAATACATAGTATATGTCTGTGTAGCACAGTGCACTGTTCTGTAGGGGTAACTGAACTGATTTGATTAATAGAAATTACATGGCCGTGCTAGCATGATGCTTTGCCTGGGGTAATTAGTCCTGCTGAGAATGACTGAATTGCATTACTGGCTCAGAGCCATCTGCATTATTTCTGAATGCCACTGCTTCAGGTGGTACATCTGCATCCCCAGTAAGTGCAAATATCTTGCTAAAACGTTTTTCTTCTGTCCCTGGTGGTGTTAGCAGTAACACTGCCAGGCCTTCACTGAAATTTTTGAGGCTAAAATACACTGTGCCTTTCTGTGGTTGATGTGAAATCTCCATGTTCTTCAATTTCTTGTTGTTCCTTTCAGTTGAGTTGTTTTTTTGTTTTGCTTTGTTTTTCCCGAGGCTCTGTTGCCGTAAGATGGAAGATTTTGCAAAAGTTTTATTTGTAGTATTCCAGGACAAAAAATTCTCTCTGGTGGGAAGGTCAAGCAGACAGATAATTTAAAAACTTTAATATTTGTAGCTGGAAAACAAAGAGCCTTGAACTGTTTGGAAACTGAGAACTCCTTTTCATATAAAAAGCCTACTTTTTCCAAAATCAGATTTATGAAAAATTTTAAAAATAATGAGAAGTTCTTCACAAACATGAAGCCAGTGTCACATGTGAATTACATATAGAATATACTGTTCGAACGGCTTTTCTTGAGCTTCTCTGGTATAAACTGAAAGTGATGGCCTGTTGCATAATTATTATCTGTATGTCATTAATAGTGTATATAATAATCTCCACCAAAAAAGTATAATATAAACCAAATATTTGTATCTTATAATAGATAGATATATACCAGGTACGTTGTTTGTAATGGGTAATATTGGTCAATTTGTGACAGCCAGATACACTGCAAATTAATTATTTTATGTGATAATGTTAAGAGTACCATTCAGCTTATATTCATACAACAGAGACAATTGAAGTTGCTATTTTACACATTGATAAAAAAAAATCATAACTGTAATGCTTCAATGTACTGTGTTTAGTAAGTTTCTGGTGTTATTAGTTGATCTGTCTTTTCAGGGAAAAGAGTGCCATGAAATCTACGGGTACTTAGCACTAACAAAAAATCCTCTTGGTTGCTAAGAAGATCTTGTTATTTTTTCAGTATTGTTCCTGGCTTCATGTTTGCCAAAGTCACTACTTGATTTATTGTAAGTTAATGCAAAAGGAAGAGTTATTCAGGCTTCTGCTGAGTCGTGTCATTTCACGAATTATGCAGTGAAACCAAATATTTTGTGTAATGAGTATAGAAGCTAGTCCTTGGGCTCTTCTGTAGTTGCTATACCACCCACTTACTTCTCTCTGTGTTTCAGTTACGCATACAACAATGTTGTTCCAGGCAACCTTACTGGTATTTTTATTCCATCTTTGCTTATTACACTGAATTAAGGAGGTTCTGTGGATATTTATTTCTGTTGGCTTTTGAATTAAAGAAAAAAATCTTTATAGTATATAACAAGTTCATTAATTTGACCTAATAACGTTAAGATACTGAATTAACGTAATAACTTGTAAAACTTAATACAGTTTTTCATTAGTAAGAGACTAATAGCATAAGACATCTTTATGCTCTTTCAACAAGGCAGACAGAACATACAGATTTTACCATAAAATTGTATTTTGCTGTGATTAGGATTCCTAGCTTGGAAACATTACTTTTTGATAAAGCATTTTATGTAAATAGTTGGGATGTTTTATTAATCTCTGGCATGCAATCTTTTTCTAACCACTTTCTGAATTATTCTTGCTGAATAATTACAGGCCCATGAGAGAAAAGACTAAGATTGAATTGGTACAAGAAGAAAGAATCTTGTTGGGATTTTGTTTTTTTCAGCACAAGCTTTAAGTTAGCATGGCTTGAATTTACATTTCCTCAGATTTTTTAAAAAATTCGTTTCTGTTAATGTAACTTCATTGTTTCATTGCTGTGTCACAGTTTTCCAAAGTCGTAACTTCTGTTCTCTTGAAATCTAATTTTCTAGAAAATTAATCCAGGTATAATTGTAACGGAGGAGTGTTTTCTTGATGTCTTGTTTCCTTTAAATGACCATAAACATGTTTCAAATTTGCCATGTTGAGTGAATTATGAAACTCCTTTTTCATGCAAGCATTAAGCTGCTTTTTGGTTTTGATGAGATTAGGCTTTTAGCTAGAACTACTCAAAGAATTTGATTTTGCTGTGTTATTAAGCATTTGGTAATTTTAATCTCAACTATCTAGACCTGGTCAGAGGGCTGTATATCAGATTTTCTGAAGTGAATTTAGTACTCTGCTTTCTCTCTTGAGGTGTTGACCTGTTCCTGAGAGGTATGTTAGGCATGCCTCATGAGTGAGGCTGTGCAAGAAGTTTGTAAGAGTGTGTTCCGATTGCCTTTTCTGCAGCACTGGATTATCTGTANTGCCTTTTCTGCAGCACTGGATTATCTGTAACAGCATTTATGCTGATTCCAGGTGCATCGGGGACTATTTTTGTATTTTGCTCATTCTTGCTCCCAGTTACAGACGTCTGCACCTTTTGTTAGTTAGGTTTCTGGAAAGCTTTGCTCTTTCTACATCCTTGTCATCTGTTACTCTGAATCTGATCGTTATTATTTAATTATTAATGTCAAATATTATTATTATTGTCATGATCTAGTGTGCAGAAGTTTTGGTTGAAGGCTACTTTTTCACTGAGCTAGGCCTCAGCAGGTGCAAAGTAAAATCTGGGACCTGACAGCTCTTGATTTATTTCCATCTAACAGCTCAGAGGACTTCAGTGGGAAAGGATTGATAATGGGCAAAAGCTAAGGAAGTGAGATGTGATGGACTACCAAAATGTATTTTCTTTTAGGAGAAGAATTAATGTCAGGATAGCAGAGTAGCTGCAACAGTCATGCAGCTGGTAAGTTACTCTGCACTTAAACTCTCTCATGTACTGGCGTGCGCATGAGGCATGAATAGAGGTTGCCCTGGTAGCACGTTCAGTGTATGTTTGAGATTAAGCCCGTACTACTTATTTCTTAAAACACTGAAACCACAGGTTTTTTTCTGTCTGCTTTGGTAATGTTTGGGGCTTTGAGACCCAGAGGGTCTATCTGGGGTTTGTAGTCCCACATGGATAAGGCTGAAATGGAGGGGCTTCAGATTCTGAGAGAGGGACTGGTTGGAAGTGAAGAATAGGAGGAGTGA
>VZTU01013275.1:2024-13093 GCA_013400835.1 Zapornia atra
GGATGAGCCTTGCTGAATGCTGTCACTTGCTGACAAAATTTTGATCAAATTCTGTTGGGAAATCTTCTCAATCAGTTTTCCCATGACAAGGGAGGCAGCTCCCACCCCCAGCAGTCACCTGCCTCACCCAAACACCATGTGCATGTCTCTCTCTCCTTTTCTTTCCCATCAAGCCACTTCTGATCTGGTGTCAGGAGGCTGCTATTCCATAATTAACCCCTCATCACATCCTCCCCTGCGTTACCCTGACAGCCTGACAAGGGTGAGTCAGACTTTCACCCATTTCTCTCCCAAAATGAGGTGTGTAGGTAAGGTGGGTGGCAGAGCAGGGCTGCAGGGACAGGCATCCTTAAGCACCCCTGTGCTTGCTGTCCAAGGGGGATGAAGGTCTGATGGCAGAGCCAGCACTATGGCATTTTGGGTGGGGGTACCACAGATGGGACTGCAGACCCCTGTATGCTGTGACATCTTTTTTTTTTCTGTGGATAAAACAAGGATAGTATCATCTTTGGTTCTGGGATGTCTCATGCATGACAGGAGCAACAGAGAGTAATATGAAACAGAATTACTTCCCAGACCTGGCAAGGTCGTAGCTGATAATGAGAAACATTTTCTCTAACAGAAGACTTCCAGGGATAGAAACATTAAGAAATCTTCTTGACAAGGAAAAAAAGTATTAAGAAAATTTATTACAACCTGAAACAGGGATTATATAAATCTGTGAACCGGTCCCAGCGGTGGACAGGGAGAGACAACAAGCATCTTGCCAGGGGGCCACGCAGAGGTGGGTAGCGCTGCAGGAAAGCCCCAGTGAAGCTGTTATGGGGGGCTGACCCCTCTGGTGCTGAATAGTGATGGGGTCCTGGGGTCACCATCCCAGCCAGGCAGCAGTGGGCAGGATGCCAGAGAGGAGCCTGGAGCAGGGGTTGGAAACCTGCTTGAAAGCAGCCTCGGGTAAGCGCCGCAGCTAAAAATCCTCTGTGCCAATTGCCCCACAACTCCCAAAGTTTCTGTCTTTGTCCCAGGTAGGAGTTTCACAGGAGGAGTGCCAGCGCTGGCAGCTCTGCATCTCACCCAGCCGGGCTCTGGCTCGTGCTGCCAGCACGGTTAAGTAATTTTCTCCCTGCCCCTCTGCATTTCTTCCCCTGCTCCACCTGCGGGAATAACACGAGTACAGAACTCTAGAAACTTTATTAATAATGATCTTTTATGTGGGTTTAATAATCTCTCAGGATCTGCCAGACCGCAAACTTGAAACTCTTTATGAATGTGACTCACTCCCACAGCATATGTTCATTGGTCTACAAACTCTCCTGATTTCACCCGGTACAAGTCGTTTTCCTATTGGAAGAGGAGGGCTGAGGTGTTACCTATGCTGCAATAGAAGTTCACTGACTCAAAGTTACCCCAGATATTGACGTGACACCATTTTATACTCATTCATTCATCCCCTGACTGAAAGCAGACCTCCAGCAGCAGTCCTTGCAGAAATTCCCCCTGCTACGAGCACGCTTCCTATTTTTGCAGCCAACACCTTTCACAGAGTGAGATTGTCTGCAGGACCAGGGGAAAAAAAAAAAAAATTATTTTCCTCCTCAAATGTATTAAACATCTAGATTTGCCACGGTGCACTTAAAGAACAGGATTTTGATGAAAAGCCCCGGTCTGTTTTGAATCAGTATCAGGTCCCACTTAGGAGCTGGTGCCTGACCTGGAGATAAATGCAGTGCAGCTAGAGATGAATGAATTTTAGAGACGTTTCTAGAGTCAAATATGGGCTTTGCAAGTGATTCATGAAGAAGAAAGCTGATACATGTGGGTGTCGTACGGTTCGGCAATTTAGGGAATTCCTGAAATATTAAAACTTACTGAATTGCTGCACAAAGATCTCTCAAGTTCCTGCTCTTCTGCCTCTTCCAGAGCTGCAGGGGGATGGAGGGTCCCAGGTCAGGCTCACAGGGAGTGTGCTGCACACATGAGCCATGAAGCAGAGCAGTTTCACAAATATCATCACATCTCCCTAGCCCAGGAAAGGAAAAAGGAGATAAATTCCCAAAGAGGTGTGGAATTCAAGCCCTGAACACAGGAGATGGGTTTGGCTGCTCAGCAGGAAACTATTGATGGAAGGGGCATATAGACACACATATGGCCAGCCCATTCTCAGTGGTCTGTGGGGACAGGACAAGGGGCAATGGCTGCAAGTTAGAGCATAGGAAGCTCCACACCAACATGTGGAAGAACTTTTCCCCAGTGAGGGTGAGGGAGCCCTGGGACAGGCTGCCCAGGGGGCTGTGGAGTCTCCTTCTCTGGAGATATTCCAGCCCAGTCTGGACGCCAACCTGTGTGACCCATCCTAGGGCCCCTGCTTTGGCAGGGGGTTGGACCTGATGATCTCTGGAGCTCCCTTCCCACCCCTGCGATTCTGTCAGTCTGTGATTCTGTGATATAACCTCCTTAACAAGCATCTGTTTTTCAAGTTCACGAGCCTGAAGGGGTGTCTCCTCTGTACGTGTTTATGTGTCCATCCGCATTCATAGCATCTCCCACCAGGACCAGGGCTTGCCCTTCAGGTAACCCACCAGGTTACCACTCCAGCCGAATAGAAATCGGCCCCAAAATCTGGACCGGCTCACCCCAGTAGCTAATTTAAAGCGCCTCCTTGGAAAAAAAACCAGAGCAAAGCAGGCAAGCAAGAAGCAAAAGCATTCATAACCTGCTTCTCCAAGGCGCTGGTTGCCCTGCAGAACGAACAGTAATAAAAAGCTAACATCACCATGGCCTGTCCTCCCCAGACTGCGCGTTGGCTCGCACATGAAAGGAGACGGCTTGGATGCCTGTGTGGAACGTAGCCACTCGCTGACAGCCTACCATAACGTTATATTCATGGCTATTTTCCCTTACAATTACACATCCCCAGGGTGTTCCCCATGGAAGACTGCATTAGTTTATATTAGGTAACCCTCCTTTCTTTCTTTTTTCTTTTTTTTTTTTTTTGATAGGCACTTATTTCCTGCCCCAAATTTATTCCAGGCATACTAGAAAGCTGAATGGGAAGCACTGTTCGACTCCGAAGCACGCCGGAATCTTACTTTAAAAACATAATTTTTTGTTTTATGGAGAATCGACTTTTTAAAAGGGTAGGAAAAGGGGGGATGGAGTGAAGCTGAAGGAAGGAAGGGTTAGATGAGATATTAAGGGGATATTTACAGAGAGAGTGGTGAGGGGTTGGAACGGGCTGCCCAGAGAGGGGGTGGATGCCCCATCCCTTGGGGTGTTCAAGGCCATGTTGGATGGGGCCCTGGGCAACCTTGTGTAGCTCCAGGCCTGGAGGTTGGTGGCCCTGCCTGTGGCAAGGTGATGGAGCTATGTGATCCTTGGGGTCCCTTCCAACCCAAACCATTCTATGATTCTATGATTCCCAGGAGCCTTCAGTGTCCTGGTGTGACATGCTGGTTGCTCAAGTTACCGATACTTTTCTTTTATTCCCAGAGCAGCCATCTCTGTTGCGTATTTTTCCTCCCTTCTCTGCAAGGAAATTGGTATCAGGGATCGATGAGGAGTGGAAAGACCAAAGGATGGACAGATGAAGAATGAAAAGATGACTCTTCTCCAGCATCTTCTTTGGACACGACATCCCACTTGCAATACTAAAGGCTTCGTGTCCCACAGGAAAGGTCACTCACACCGCTGCTTTTTCCACTCTGCATTTGCACAACAGGGTCAGCTTCTCACCAAGCCATGACCACGTCAGTGTTAGCAAACTTCAATCCAGTGTTGACATCTTTTGAAAACACCCACTTGACTTAACAAATGGCATTAAAAACCACATTTAATTGTTTGAGATGTCAGCAGAGCGAAGTAATACGCACGTGGATATTTACCCACTGCACTCATGGGCTAGAGAACATACTCAGTTACCACTGAAGTCCATGGTGGTAAACCTCAGCTGTTAAAAGACTAAAAAAAAACCCCAACCCATCCTTATATAGAAACAAACATACTTATTTGGTCATCATGACACTAAAGTACCTTCCTCCTACCAAGCTCTTCGTCATCCAACCTTACAGAAGTCAAACATGCCTACAAGTTGTTGTGACAGCAGTCATCTGTGTGAGGTTAGCAGTTGGGCAATGCTGGGAGACATCACTGTACCACATTTATCACACATTTCAGAGCCCAGCAAACATCTCCCTCAACTGCCACCATCCTTGGCTAAGCAGGAGGTGCAGCAGGGCAGCTCCTGAATCTAACTGCTTTCTTAGGAGCTGATACAAGAGGAAAAGAGGTGCAAAGCCAACCTAGAAATAATATAAGTGCCCAGCTGCCACATGAGCCTCAAAAAACCCCAAACCTAATTGGTGATTGCCAGCACTAACATCTGGATTCACTGAATCCACATCATGCATTAATTTGCTGTATTACACCTGTGAGATAAATTGTTCCAAGAGCTGCATCAGCTGTAAGGTAGAAAAATATATCTCTGTATGCTTTTTAGAAAGCCTGAAGCACATAGATACCTTGGTTGAGATCAGAATTTCCAGCTCTCAAGGATGCCTGCCCTGCAAGACTAAGGGGCTCTGGCAGGGCAGTGTCCATGGCAGACCTTCTGAGAAGCCTGCTCCAGTACTTTAATTGTCAGATCATCTCTATTTAAGGGTCTCCATAAAAGACAGAGCAGGACCATCATCGCTGGATGAAATCCATAGCAAGGTACAGCTGTTGGCCTGCTCTGACCCGCCACTCCAGTTAACTGCAAGGACATGGTTACGGAGTGATGTGCTGCAGGAGAGGTACTGGCATTCATTTGGGTTTGGGTTTTTGGGTTGGTTGGTTTTTTTTTTTTCCATTAAGAGTTGATATCTTGGGAAATCTCCCAAGAAACAGAGATGGACATGCCAAAACACAATGCACGCTGGACACCGCTCCCCAGTGCAGACTGCCAACTGGCTCCTCCAGCCAGCTCTGTCATTAGTTAATGAGTTTTTCCGTGCGCCAGGATCAGATTTAGAAGCAGTGACTGAGCTAGCAGCGAGACACACAGATGGTTTCTTTGTCAGGGCAGCAGGAGGTATACATCTTCCAGCTCTGAGGCTCAGGACGCACACTGCCTAGCCTCAGGTCTCTCTGTTGACTCACTAGTTCATCCATTTTCCCAGGCAAAAACAATAAGGGAATTTTTGATGGGATTCAGGTGGGAAAAGCCAAGCACACTCCAGGTAGGAGATGCTGGATGGGCCCTTTTTATCTCCCCACCTGCACTCTTGTTCTGCGACCCACACGTTTATTTGCTCTGCAGGTGTGGCTGGTTTCTGGCCTCTTTGGAGAACCAACACGTGCTCCAAGAGACCTTGGTGACTGCTGTTTTCCAGTCATTATGGCTGCCATAAAACTTGAGCAAGCCCATAAAACCAAGGGGAAAAAAATCCAGTTTGAGTGCAAGTTTGGCCCAGAAGGAAGGAGGAGTCAAACCAGGTTTAGTTTAGAGGTGCTCAGATCCCAGGCCCGGGCTTGCTGCCAGGCAGAAAAAGCTTCCTGAAAACCCAGTCTGGAGAGAGAGCTTTGTCATGGCCTGGATTTGGAATACCTCTGAAGGGGCTCTAGGAATCCCCATGCACTTAGAGCAGCGATCCAGCCTGGAGAGAGGTGGGATGGACGGCAAGGACCCAGAAGAACACGCCAGGCAGCAGGATGTCTGTGTATAAAATGCTGAAGTTCAGGCCTGAACTCCACCTAGTCGTCATCTTAGGCACCTGAGCTTTGCAGTGGGTCATAATCCAGAGCGGGACAACTGCTTTTCCTCTCCCAGTGCCTGGGCTGCTCTCTGGGGCTCACCAGCCCAACAGCAGCAAAGCCAGCCTCCATCTCCAGGGGCTGAACCATGACAGTCTTTTTTGTCACCCAGTGTTGGCCTCACACTTGACAGAAATCACCTCCAGAGGCTGAGGACTTCTGACTTTTTCCCAATCACCTTGTCTGTGCCCCCTTCCCTAGGCAGGGATCCCAGCTGCTTGGCCTCCCTGCCTAATTCCAGGCTACTGGCCCTGTTATTCCAGCATGGGAGCAGCCAAGTGATAACATGCTTACTCAGAAGGTGGCTGAAAACTTTTCTTACACGTCTCAGCTCACTCAGGGACAGGGATTGGGTGATTATGGGGGTTGGACCTGATGATCTCTCCAGGTCCCTTCCAACCCCTACAATTCTGTGATTCTGTGATCTTCATCCCTGAGCCATCTCCTCACCTCGAGTGAGGAGCTAAGCTGTTTGCCTGTTTCCCTATCAGCCAGAGAAGCCCAGCAGCACTTACCTATCCGTGCTTTGATGTCTCTCAGGGAAACCAATGCCACATGTGATGTAATTATAACGACTTCCCTTAGTGCATGTGGCTTCCTCCTCCCCACAGAGAGCTTTCTCTGCTGGTCTGCAGGAGGTGGAGCTCGGCCATGGGGATCCCTGCTCACACCGCTGCCGTGCCAGGCCCTGCCAGGCCCTGCCAGGCCCTGCCAGGCCCTGCCAGGCCCTGCCGCTCAGCTCGTATCAGCCTCCTGCACCCTGTTTCTTTCTGGAATACAACACAAAGAGTGTGGGAAGCACAGAGGGACCAGCCCATTGATCTACAGCACTCAGAGGAATTCCGTCGCGCTTGCTCCTTCTCCCTTGCCTCTGCTTCTTTGTAGTTGTGACCTCTCCATGGTGAGGCCAATCTTCCCCTTGATGGCATTTTAGAGCTGACCAGGGCACTGAATGGAGAATTAGCCAGAACACAGCGCTCTTTGTTAAAATACTTATTTTAATGTATGTAAATGGGGCAGGTTACTGTTCAAACTCTCATACCCATCAGCAGGTATGGACCTTCCCCGAGCAGCAGAAGCCAGAGCGTAACCAAGCCCGCATTTCTGTGTGAAACACAAGCTGCATTCCTCCATCCCAGCCTTCCCAACAGGGAAACATGACTGCCTAAATTAAAACAACTAGGAGTGTGGTTATTTCACAGGGCAAGAATGCCCTTTATCCTCTCTAGGAGGCTCAGGGTTTACTTTGTGCTACCAGACTACTGTCACTAGGCTGGCTCAGGGATCTTGAATATGACACAATACACTACACATTGGCAGTACCTCCAGACCCTACTTGCTCCCTGCCCCTTTTTCTTGGTATTCTTTTGTCCTTCACCTTTAGTGTAGTCACAGTAGTAATCCTGCATGACAATGAATTGGAAACCTACACAAGAAGGTGGCAGTGACTTGCAGATCATAGCACTACCCACAGATCTTTGCTATCTCACCATGCTTTGGGGCTCTAAGCTGATGTTTAGATACCTCCTGGTGTCTGAGATGGGAGAAAAGGGTCACCATATCTTTCCTGTAGCATACTCTTTCAGACACTCACTGCTATCAGGTTCATGCTGGGGTTTCCTGGACCCAGGAGCAGAGAGTTCACACCCCTCTTCACAGAACTGTTACCTGAAGCACAGGACTTGTCCCATTTTTTTGTTCAACCTAGTCCCTAAACAGAAAAATCAAGGTTTGGGTGAGGACGCAGAAGCCTCCAAAATAGATCACGGGCTTTCATGCTGCAGTACTTTAGCAACCAAGAGTCTATTGAGGCAGAAAGGAGTGGACCCACCAAAAGGTAAAGCAAGGTGGGATTTTGCTCTACAAGGCCCCTGTTGTACTGCACAGTGCTATTTTGATTTTTTTTTCTTTTAGTAGGAAATACTAGGGCTAAAAGGCAACAAAGGAAGCAAAGGAAGGATAAAAGGAAGAGGAGGAGGCAGAGCAGGAGGAGAACCAGAGGCTAAAGGTCACCCGGAGCCTTGTACAAAGCACTCTGCCTTCTTTTTGATCTTTTACTTGATGAGGAAGGTCCATCCTACATTTGTACAGTCACAGGCCATATTATGACCTGACTTCTTGACTGAAAGAAACAGACCAGCAGATATTCGCAGTCATCAGCTCTCACAAACAAACCTGAATAAGGGTCACATTTTCAAAGAGGTCGATGTCTATTATAGCCTAAACTGAAGATGTCAGAGGGCCCAAAGGATCTGGGGACTGGCTGCAGCTCTGCTCTTCATGTGAATGTAGACAAGAAGTTTGGGATCTCTCCTCTTCCACCATGCTTCATGATGGAAAGTTTTAAAGCAAACTGGACAAAAGAGGAGTGATCACAAAGAATTAGTTTTTCTAAAGGTTTCTGAAAGTTTGTGTTGGAGAACACAAAGACAGACCCTGTAAATGTATCCACTCAGAGCAAGAATCAATCTGTGGGTCCATATCCTATTAAAATTGGAGAAACACACACACAAAAGACCCTTAAAATGCCTTGATTGTCAGACAGCTTTCAATCAGAATTCATATCTTCTTAAATACCTAAGTCAATCAACCTCAAGATACAAAACCATAGGAAATCAGGCTTCCCAGTTGCAATGCTCACAGGAATGTGGGTTTTCTCCTCTGTTTTGGACAACATACAAGAAACAGAAAGCTAGTTTCCAAATCATCCACATTGAAAATAAGCAACTGTTCACCAGGGAAAGACCTAGAAGTAAGCCTGGGTTGCCCATCTAGCAACCTCAAGATTAGGCTCACAGGATGATTCAAGTTGGAATGGGCTTCAGGAGATCTCCAGCCCAAGCCCTTGCTCAAAGCAAGGTCAGCTATGAAGCCACACTAGGTTGCTCAGGGCTTTGTCCAACTGAGTGATGGTGGTTTCCAAGGATGGAGGCTCTACAACCTCCCTGTGCAGAGCTTCTCTCTCAGGTCTGCAAGTTCCGATGCAGACAAGCAGGAAGGCAGAGAATGCTGTCTGCTCTCTCTTGGGGTTCCTCATCAACACTTGTTAACACTGGAAGGAGTAATACTCTTCGTGGAGTCTGGAATAAGCCCCACATTATTTTAAAACATCCCTGCAAAGTAAAGTTTGCTAGGGAAGTGCAAAAAAAATTATATATATCCACTCATTGTGGTCATCAGTCTATTACCTGCTGCTCATCTTCCTTGCAGGACAGGGGGAAGCTGCATCCTCTAGCCTGAAGGGACTGAAAAGAGACTTCAAGGCCTTGGGATGGTTGGTGAAAGATTCTGGGGCACAAGTTATTTTCTCTTCCCTCCTTCCAGTTCTGGGAGATGACATGGGATGGAACAGAAGGATCCAGTCTGTAAATGCACAGTCCAGAGACTGGTGCTACAGGCAGGGCTTTGGTTTCTTTGGTCATGGCTGGTTTTGTAAGACACCAGGCCTGAGAGGAGAACATGGGAAGGGCTTACCATCCAGGGGGAAAAAGGTCCTAGGAAGAGAATTATCTGGCCTCAACCACAGGGTTTTAAACTGGATTGGAAGGGGGATGGGGTTGTTGCTGGGCTCCCACCAGTGGGGCGGTGTTCTCGTATTAATGAAGACCAGGAGGCCTCCCACACCCCCTAAAGTGAGATCAGCTTGTTGGCTTGCTCCCCGAATTGCCTGCACATGGATGCGGGCAGCGTGGGGAATAAACAGGGGGAGCTGGAAATCTCCATGCAGCCAAGGGGCTATGACCTAGTTACAGCTACAGAGTCATGGTGGGACAGCTCACATGACTGGAATGTGGCCATGGATGGCCGTGTCCTTTTTAGGAAAGAGGGGACAACAAGGAAAGGAGGTGGAGTTGCTCTTCATGGGAAAGGGCAATAGGATGTGTTGAGTTCTGTGCAGGGGCGGACGAGGAGTGAGTAGAGAGTTTGTGGGTGAGAATTAAGGGACAGGAGAACATGGGGGACACTGCTGTGGGTGCCTCTTACAGGCTGCCTGATCAAGAGGAGGAAGCTGATGAAGCCTTCTGCAGGCAGCTGATAGGAGCCTTGCAATCACATGCCCATGTAGAAGAGAGTCTACAGGTCATGGAAGGAGGGGGTGGCTACTTGGGAGGAATGGAAGACGGTTGTCACAGCATGTAGGGTGGAAACTAGGAAAGCAAAGGCCTCTTTGGAGTTAAACCTTGCAAGGGAGGTCAAGGGTGACAGAAAGGTCTTCTTCAAATATTTTGGAGACAAAACTAATGCTAGAGGCAATGTAGGCCCTCTGCTGATGAGGTGGGTGCCCTGGTGACTGAGGACAGTAAGAAGGTGGAGTTACTGAATGCCTTCTTTGCCTCTGTCCACACTGCCAGCGACTCTTTGCAGGAGCCCTGGATGGCTGCAGCCCCTGGGGAAGTCAGGATAAACGATGAGTCTGCCTCAGTTGATGAGGACTGGGTCAGGGATGAATTAAGCCATCTGGACATCCATAAATCCTTGGGTCCTGATGAGATGCACCCGAGGGTGCTAAGGGAGCTGGTGGAAGTCATTGCTAGGCCACTCTCCATCGTCTTTCCCAAATCCCAGGAAAAGGGAGAGATGCATGAGGACTGGAGGAAAGCATTGCTACTCCAGTCTTAAAAAAAGGCAAGAAATAGGACCTGGGTAACGAGAGACTGGTCAGCCTCACTTCCATCCCTGGAAAGGTGATGGAAAGACTTATCCTTGGTGCTGTCTCTTGGCACATCAATGACAAGAGGGTCATTAGGAGCAGTCAACGTGGTTTTACCAAGGGGAAGTCATGTTTGACCAATCTGATAGCCTTTTTTGAGGATATAACCAGGAGGATAGGTGATGGTAGGGTAGTAGATGTTGTCTACCTTGACCTCAGTAAAGCATTTGACATCATCTCCCACAGCATCCTCACAAGGATGTGGAGGAAGTGTGGTTTGGAAGGTTGAGTAGTGAGGTGGATTGAGAGCTGGTTGAAGGGAAGAAGCCAGTGAGTTTGATCAATGGGACAGAGTCTGGCTGGAGGCCGGTGTCTAGCGGAGTGTTTCAGGGGTCGACACTGGCACGAGTACTATTCAGTGTATTCACTGATGACCTGTAAGAGTGCACAGTCAGCAAGTTTGCTGATGACACAAACCTGGGAGGGGTGGCTGACACCCCAGAGGGCTGTGCTGCCATCCAGTGAGATATGGACAGTCTGGAAGGTTGGGCAGGGAGAAATTTAATGAAATAACAAGGGCAGGTGTAGAGTCTGNACAAGGGCAGGTGTAGAGTCTGGCAACTGGGGA
>VZTU01013276.1:0-26221 GCA_013400835.1 Zapornia atra
CTATTTCTTCTCACAGCATGAAAGGAGCTCTGGAGAGTGCCTCACTGTCAAGTTCTAAGAGCAACCTCAAAGAAGTGAAACAAGAGGCCAAAATATGTTGTCACATCTGCTGTAGCTTGCTGCTTTTTTTTTCTTTTTTTTTTAAACAATAAATTATGGCTTATTTCTGTCTCTCCTCAGACATTCTCTTATTCTGTATAACATATTGCTCAGTCAAGTCATAACTGTTTGTGTTGAAGGATGACAGAACACCCATCTTCCCCACTCAAATGATGAAAAGCAACATGTTGCTTTTCTAACAAACTTCTCTTTAAGTGCTTGGACTCACCTTCAGTTAACCAATATTAAGCATAGCAACAGAGAGGAGGGAAAGCTGTTGGTTTATCACTTAACTTGTAATAAAGGGGAAAATTACTGTCTTGTGAACAATAATTCTTTGCTTTTTCTGTGCTGAAGAGACACTGCTCTGTGGAGAATCATCCTTGTCTAAATAAAGTGACCTTTATTGATTTAATTTAAAACTCTTTATTGTCTCAGCTAAAGTAAATCGAATAGAACTGCTCCAGCTCAGAGGAGTTTATCACATCATCAGAGCATTAATTTCCTAGATGACTGCGTCTCGGAATTACATTAAAAAGTTAGTTTCAGAAGTTTTAAAAATAGGAATGTACTTCAATAGGACCACTGAAAAAAGGCTTTACTCCACCAAAGAATTTCTAAAATATCACCATTGTCTCCCGAGCAGAAAACATCTCTAAAAGGTGCATCTGTGGTAGCTACCTAACCACTGACATCTGGGTGAGTTATTAGATGGAAATACTTTTTCTTTAGTAGCAGATCTTGAGTTCTTACAAATCAGAAGCAGATAAAATTTCCAAGAAACTGGCCTCTGATATTTGTACACTCCTGTGATCTATGCCTCATATAATATTTGGGAAGACATGAACAGAGAGACAGAATTCCTTTGTATATTTCAGGGCATGTCTATTTTTTGTTTCATTTTCTCAAAAGGGATTATAATATAAATTATTTTTGTATTATTATTTTCATATTTTTTAATAGTTCTTAATAGTGCAGGTAAGTAGTGTTCACTGTTGTTTCCTAATCTTAATCTTGGTTGTTCATAGGGATAAATAAATGATATGGCTGTATTATGTGTATTTCATCTAATTGTATCAGCAAAGAACAGCTCATTTACATGAATAAAACTTGAAGCCAGACTCAACTAATTCTTTTAGCTAGATTTCATCAGACATTTGACTTTGGTTAAATACAAAATATTTGGCTTTGTACTCTGATTTCAGGGTATAATTTTAATGGATACTGAAATACGGTAAATTGGACTAGACTACATAAGAGTCTTTTCTTACCTTAAGTTCTAAGAGTAACTATTCTCAGGAAAAATGTTCAGATGAAATTTCTTCCTCTATCTTATAAAATCTGTCCTTTGTTTGAACCTTCTGTTCTTTTCATACCTTCTTATTATTCTCTCACAAAAAGAAAAAATATTAGTGCTGGTTCCCTTCATGAATTATGAACACTGTTGTGAAGAAAGACCTGTGCCATCACAAATTTGATGCTTTCTCTTCAGAAGTTGTCACATTTTCCTCTTCAGGAATGTATTTAATATATCCAAGTAGCAAACTGAAACAATGACTTCAGAGAACAGACTCTACTTCTGACATAGCTGCCATACAAAATGAAATCTTGACTGCGCTTATCTTTAGAAGGATTAACCAAGATTCATTCGTTATGCATTAAGACAGATTATCAAGGCTAGCAGCAGTATGCAGTGTATCACAGTACTGTTACAATGATGTCCTCTTCTCTGCTTGCAGTTTGGAGTTAACTTAATTATACTTTTCTGCCTTTATTTTTCAATACAGTTCCTACATCAATATGTTTTACAAGTCCTGTGTATCAGATGAGGTATTCCTTCTAAAGATAAATTGCATTACAGGCCTCATACCTGAGTCTCTTTGAATACATGATATACATAACTCTCATTGCATACACAAACAGAAGGTCTGATGCTTCCTAGTGGCCCCATATTCCCTGCACAGTACCCGGACATACATACTCTTGATATACTTTTGGAACATGGTACTAATTAGTCACATACCAACTACACCTACCAAAGCCTCTGACTAGTCACTGAAAATATGTAAGATTTCCCCAAAAGGGTGCTTGTTTATAAATGAGATCATTCTTTCAGATTAGAAAATCTCTCATACACTCTACTTAGTAGCCACCTGGACCTTGATCCAAAGCTTATGAAGTCAACAGTAGGTTTTTCATTTAGTTCGGTGGCTTTGAATCAGGGCCATGATAAAATGTCAATGGGAAACTTTGACCTAGTGGTTTATGGGCCTATGAACTTAGCAAGAACCTTGCTAGATTGAAGACATGCAGAAGTCTCTTCTTGTCGTGAAAAACCTTGTAGAATGACCATAAGCTGAAAGAAAATATCCATGCATTTTCAAGGAGGGTTTAGTGAGTTTTGAAGAGTATAAGGATTCAATCTGCTAAATTACTCTTTCTCCTGTGAACATGTAGAAGTATGGCACCATCAAATGTTTTCTTTTATGAGTCTATCTTGCTGTGCACATTGCACTGGTCATTTAACAATGGTAGTCTTGTTTCAGCCCTTAAGAGGACTGGAAAGTTTTAAGGGCGGTCTATTAATGCTTCATAGCTTTACTTTGCCTTTTTGTGGTCCAGTAAATGTTATCAACTTTTTGTGTGCTAAATTCATTTATTGGCCAATTTGAAAATTCACTGCTATAAACATTTCACCTTTATTTCTTTTCATATCAGCACCACATGGGATGAGTAATAATGTTAGCATGACTAAGCCTGACTTCAAGGACCAGCAAGTGTGGAGTACTAATCTGGAAAACGGTGCTCTTCACAGGGAGAATTGGCTTTACAGCAGTAAAGGAGCTTGAGCTTCGCCAGAAATTTGGAACAGATTTCTATCCAGCAATAATTTTTTTGCAATGCACCGCTCTTTGGGGGAGAAAAAGAAAAGAAAAGCTGAAAGGATATTTGGTTTCTTTCTCATTTATCTCATAGCTAGTTCTTTCCTAATACCTTTACTTAATAAAGCAGTTCACTAACTTCACATAGAGTATAAACAGTAATAATCCTTTAAAAACAATAAACTTTGCATCATCCAAAAAATTCTGATAATAGAAACTGTGTTCTGGGGTATGATATAGCTAAAACAGCTATTTAGTTTTCTCTGCAGCGCCCCATCTTCTGACACATGCCAGCTCATTTAAAAAGCTTAGGGCTCCGTATATTCAATTCTTGATTTCTTTTGCTTATCTCTTTAACACTTGCCCCAGTCGTCATTGTCTTTACATTTTCTGGAGTTTGTGTGTTGCTGTGACCCAGTAAGGAAATTACGATTCTCAAAAGTGGAAGTAGAAGTTTAAAAGGCAGAGCTTTTCCAAAAGGAGGCAATAGTAACAGTAATAAACCAGTTGCCTACCTCTCAAGGACAACAGCGTAAGAAGAATCAAAAGTCAAATAGTGTAGTGGAAAAATTTTAAAAGACATTTTCCATTTCATATAACACACATTTCTACTCCAGAAATATGAACCACCTGTAGAAGACCCCTGAGGGAACAGCAGTAGTGCAGATTGCCTATTAATGTCCTGGACCCCCTCCTGTTTGCAATACATCTCAGGCAATCTTTTTTCCTATGTACATTTCATGATCTCTTACACTAATTATTTGGAATTCATTTATAATAAATGCCTTATGTCTCCTTGCAGTGTGGCACGCACACTGAATGTTCACTGCTTTTGTGTGTAGCAGAATGACTAATACAATAGAATTCCAGACAGAGAAAGATAAACTTTTTTGTTGAGGAGTGTTTACTTAAAAAAGGCAAGGAAATAAGAAAAGCATTATTTGGGATGAACTCTGTGCCCAAACATATTTCCATCAGAGATGCTTTGATTTCCTATTTTGCTTACAACACAAAACAGAACAAAAAGTTTTGGGGACAATGTAAAGTATGTTTGAATAAGCAGTGATTTATTTAGAACCAATGGGCCTTTTGTCTGCTTATTTACTTACCATTTCTTACTTACTGTAATAATTGATCTTCATATTTGAGAAGGCTAATGAACCATTACCTTTTGGCTGAATTATGCAATGTCAACACCTAGAGAAACTGCAAGTAAAAGGTAGCACTCTATCTAGAGATTGCATATGCTACATATATGGACAGCAGTGATGAGTGGCATTCCTCAGGGGTTGGCATTGGGACCAAAGCTGTTCAACATTTTTGTCAGTGACATGGGCAGTGGGAATGAATGCTTACTGACAACACCAAGCTGCATGGTGCAGTTAACAAGTCAGAGGGAAGGGATACCATCTAGAGTTATGGGCATGACAGGCTCGAAATTTGGGCCCGTGTGAACCACACGAAGTTCAGCAAGTCCAAGGCAAGGTCCTGCACATGGGTCAGGGCAATCGCAAGCAGGCTGGGCAGAGAATGGATTGAAAGGTGCCCTGAGGAGAAAGGCTTGAGTTGTTGATTGCTGTAAAGCTCAACATGAACTGACGATGTGCTCAAGCAGCCCAGAAATCCAACCATACCCTAGGCTGTATCAAAAGTAATGTGACCAGCAGGTCAAGGGAGGTGATTCTGCCCCTCTACTCTGCTCTGGGGAGACCTCACCTGAAGTACTGAGGCCAGCTCTGGAGGCCCTAGCATAAGAAGGACATCTGTTGGACCAAGTCCAGAGCACCTCTCCTATGAAGACAGGCTGAAGCAGATGGGCTTATTCAGCCTAGAGAAAGCAGGACTCCGGGGAGACCTTATAGCATCCTTCCAATACCTAAAGAGGGCCTACAGAAAAGATGGAGAGGACTGTTTATAAGGGCCTGTAGTGATGGGACAAGGTGTAATGGCCTTAAACTGAAGGAGGGCAGATTTAGGTTAGATATAAGGAAGAAATTCTTTACTGTGAGGGTAGTGAGACCCTGGCACAGGTTTCCTAGAGAAGCAGTTGCTGTCCCCTCCCTGACAGTGTTCAAGGCCAGTCTAGGTGGGGCTTCAGGCAACCTGGACTAGTGGAGGGTGTCCCTGCCCATGGCAAGGGGGTTGGAACTCAATGATTTTTGAGGTCACTTCCAACTCAAACCAGTCTGTGATTGTATGATTCTAAAATTCTTTATCTCCCTATGAGAAAAGATGACAAATTGAGGTTTCCTCTTCCCAAAGTCCAAGAAGAATACAAAATACTAGCATATTCATAGCATATAAAAACTGTGACATTATAGTTTTTTGAGTATTTTGATTTTTCTTAAACCCTTTTGGCTATTGCTCAATATGAGTTTTGACTGTTACCAGTATTAGTCAAACTCTGAAGTCCACGTCTCTGGAAAGAGGTGAGTGAAGTTTTACATGTTATTGGTCCATGGACTGTTTCTTTTCAGTGCTTTCCTTTGTTTAAAATGCCTAATTTTCTCCTTTTCATGAGGACAGTAGCAGTTGATAGATAGACCTGTGTTTTCCTGTTCATAGTATAATGCTGTTCTTTTCACATTTTCACAGCCATTTCAATGCTCTGGAAATATTGTTATGTTATGGCAATAAGAAATTTCCAATGCTTGATTCATGGAGCTTTTGTTGAAAAAAAGTAATACAATAGTAATTTGATTGATATTTCTGCTCCTGTGTAAAAGTAAAGTGGTACAACAGTGAAGCCTGTTTAAGCAAGACACAGAACACTCCTGGAGACCGGATCGAAGCACCTTTCTCAGTGGCTAAACACCTCACAAGCCACTTGTCCTTTCATCCCAGCTATGTAGTATGTATTTCTCTATGGTTCTTTTACCTTGACTTAAATAACCAGTGAACAGATATACACCCTAAACTGAAAAATTAAACTGGGGACACTCACTGGGGACATATAGAAAGACACAACATATGCAACAGACATTTCATGCATAAATTAAGATAGTAATCTAGCCTTTCTTCTACTACTATGTTATCATAGTTCTGGTGAAGATTTCCCCACAAAAGTGTCATCAGGCTGTGGTTTGCGCTGGAAGATGAATTAGGGAGATGAATCCTAGCCTTCTGACCCTATCTGTTATCCAACCCATCTTCTCCAAGATTCCTTCAGTCCCAAGAGACTGCATCACCATCATATAACCAAGAAGTATGTTGTCAAGGACTTTCTGTTCCTGTGGGGGAGGTCAGAAGGGTAACTGGAGCTGGGCTTGTTGTTAATTCCCTTATGTAAAACAGCTTTACAAGGGACCAGAGTTTGCAGAGCCTTGCAAGTTGCAGTTTGCCTTTCTGCCCCCCAAACTATGGACTCTGAAGTTAGTGTTCCACTTCTGTGAAGGAACAAAGTTGCCCATAATTAGGTGCTGATTGCATCTAAACCAGGTACTCAAACTACCCTTCCCTGACATAGGGGCTTGAGTCTTATTCCTTTTTTTAAATGAAAACCAGAATTTCTGATGCAATTCCAATACTGGCTGGAAGCACTAGGAT
This sequence comes from Zapornia atra, assembly GCA_013400835.1. Taxonomy (NCBI): domain Eukaryota; kingdom Metazoa; phylum Chordata; class Aves; order Gruiformes; family Rallidae; genus Zapornia; species Zapornia atra. Next base: position 6,528 of record VZTU01013276.1, read on the forward strand.
CCCTGGCACAGGCCTGGAGTGACTTTTTGTCCGTCCAGTGTGGACTGCATGAGAACACATCCAGCGAGATTGCGTGACAAACTGTGAAGGCTTCTTCCCAAATTATTTGCATGCAAAATTCTGTTGCTATCACTTCAATTCAGATTTACATCTGAACAAATGTGGAAGTCAAGGATAGAGTGTGCCAGTTGCTGCTTTTAGCCTTAATGCAGTAGGACATAATTCATTTCAGTGTTTGACAAACTGGGATCTTAAAGGAGATTGTTTAGTTCTATATTATTGGAACTGGCATTTATATATTCTGGATGTTTTCTTGCGGTTCTCTTTTTCTCTGTAGTTTAGTTCTCTGGTACTAATAAGTTTTCCAGAACAGAAATGCAATAAAGTCAAGTAGTGATTTATGTGTTAAACCAGAGACTATTCTAATGCTGAAAACTGATGTAATTTTTTTCTTACCTTCTTTGTTATAAACAACACAGAACATACTAGATCAATTTCTTAATGTCTGAAGGCTTTATCCAATGTGCACTTATATCAAACACCAAATGGATTTCGGATCAGACCTTTAACAGTCAAATAATGGGATGGTATGAAATATGCAGAAATGCACATATTTTCTTCTTCTATGATGAAGTTCCTGTTGTTGTAAAAGTGCTGTTACTACCATCCAGTGGTATTATTGGCACACCTCCATCTTATTGTTCTTATTCCCCCAAGATTTGTTTAACAATGCTCACTATTTTTTAGGCATTCTTTCCATTGCTTGCTGTATCTGATACTATGCTGTGGCACCATGTTAACCTGTTCCTGTGTGTTCCTTCTGCCAGGCCAAGGATTGTCCCCCTTCCCTGGTCTGCAGCTCTGAGGAGCGTTAAAACTCCCCAGTCCCATTTCCCACTCTCTTCCCTGCTCCCCATTCCCTTCTGACCCAAAAACCAAACCTTCCCACTCACTCTTCTCTCCTTGGGACTCTCTTCCAGGGCCTAAATCACACTTAAGAGATCCCTCATGTCCCCCCTTCTCAGCCCTCCATAGATTCCCTACTCCATAACTGCATTTTCCCAGATTTGTCTTTCTCTTCAACAGAATACTGTAAAAGACAAAAAATAATAGCTAAAACGAGGGACATTGTTTTTCTGGAATGTGTTAATAGTTTTTGAGAGTGGGTCTTTGATCTATAGACAATTAAAGAGCTGCTCTGTGACTAACCAGATGCCAGGGACTCTGTGTGTCTCCCCCTTTCATCCTTCAATTTTATGATTTTCACCCAAATCCCCAGGATTCTGTCCACTGACGCCCAGAACATCCCCTGGAAGTGACTCGATGCAGCATTCAAAAGTTACATATTAGGTCCAAGCATCCAAACAGAGATGCCAGACTGCAAGGTCTAATAAGCTCAGCCAATAAATGACACTGCAAGTGCCCCACATTTCCTGTCTTTCAATGATTTCCAGAGCAAATGTGCTCTGTACGCAAGCAAAAATATGGTTTTGTTTTTCTAACCACCAGCCTCACCATCACAGGCCAAACCCTGACACTCATGTCTGAGTTCATTCCTTCTTATGCATCAGCAGCAGTACCAGCAGTCCTGTAGACTGAACGAGGCCCTGTTCAGCCTTGCAAAACCCAGGTCTCTTCCTGCTGTGTCCTCAGGGACTCCAAGGGTCACCATGCTCTTAACAGTAGTGCCTATTTCAAGCATTTAGGTGGTCTTAAAAAATAACATCATGATCTTACTTTAGCTTAAAACTAATCTGCGTCCTTCTTTACATTTAGAATGCATGTGGGTTGCCTTCTCAAACTGGTTTATTGGTGTGAAAACTAGAATAGAATTTAAACATCACTACCTGTAAACACTTCACTTGAAGAGGGGTCCTTCAGAGCAACACCAAACAGTGTAAGGGGCTTGTGCAGTGATGCACAGAAGTTCTTATAACTGGTTCCATTAATCTGTCATTCTGCCATCGACAGACAGGGTGAAATAAAATTCTTGGCTCGCTCTGGTTATAGGTCTGTGATCACTCTGCACTGACATAAGTGGTGGCTACTGCCAAGAGGGGGTGGTCTCAGTCCTGCTACTTTTCTTGTGTTGATCCCACTTTTCAGTGGCTGCTTGATGAGCTGGATCAGAGAACTAACTGGTATTCTGACAGGTTAATTATAAGCTGGATCAGTTCCTGACCTTCCTATTTCCTTTACTATTTCTGAGTCTTCCAGAAGTGCTTTCAGGCATTTGCTTAATTATATCCTCTAGAAAAATATCTGACTCATACTTCCTGATAGCCTTAATTAATTTTTCAAAGATTTCCCTCAGTTATATACCCTTTGATGTACACAGATTTATTAACAACCAATGGGTTAATTCTGAGCTTAGGACTGAAAAACTGTACAAACTTCAATTTCTACTGAAGAATCCAACAACAGTAAAAGCTCCTCCCAGAAAAAGTCAGAAATTATTTTTAGCACTTTTAAAACTATCTGCTGTGCTCCCTAAACCATCTTCACAGAATTGGCAAAAAAAGCATTTCCTAGGTTACCAAAAAAATTTAGCCTGAAATGAAGAGCAAGCATGGAAAATTCCAGCTTCCATGATTACTATGACGTTGTAAGCAACTAAATCCAGGGACTCAGAATATACTAGTCTACCTTAGTTATAGCTGCCATTTCCACTGCTACTTAAAATGACAGAAATCCTTACCTAAAGTGCTACATAAGCATGCAGATATATCTGAATAATGCTGGATTTGTAAATAAGGACTGTTATCACTCTGGACACTCATGCTATCCTATTGGAAGGGTTGTATGATACCCTGGGCTTGTTGGTCAGAGAGCAAGACTGTATTTTAAGATGTCTTTCAACTTTCGTTGTTATTCAGTTCAAGCACAATCTTCCAAGGAGATTTTAAAAAATTTTGGGAGATTTAAAAAAGTGTAGATGCTATGCAGGTATGGGAGGTGTTTGTTTCTAACAAATATAAAATTCTGAATATATCCAGAATCTATTAAAATTTACGTAAAAGAAAATCCTGTTAATTTAGATATAATTTTATTCAGCCTCTTCTAGTAAATTAGCAGGGTACAATATTAGCTTATTCTGACACATCCTTGGAGCTACAACCATACAAATATTAATCCATTCCAATCCCCAACACATAAAAAACATGTCAAGTGTCATTCTCCAATACCACACAAAGTGACATTTAACAGTCCCTCTAAGTATAAGAATTCCATGGGGACAAACAGCTAAAGAAACACAAATATTAAACCAAACCAGTGGCTTTTTTAACACTTAAATCAATCTATATTTACTCTGGTGCAAGCGGATTCAAGACAACCACCAATTAATCAAAGTGTTAAGGGGCATTTTATGATGTTTAAATGCTTTGTGAGTTATAATATTGTGACTGAGAGGGTAGAACTGTTCCAGATGTTGAAAACATCATTTTATTAAAATGAAAAGAAGTTCAGAACTCTTTTGTATCCTACCAACTTCTATTCAGGCCAGCTCTTCTAGCACTGTCTCTAAATCACTGATGTTTGGAGAAATGCCAGGAAAACAAACCAGTTCCCTGTTAACATCTCCTTGTCTATACAGAGTTAGATATTTACAATTAGAGAGTCTCCAAGAATGACGTCAAGGCACCATTCATAAATTGAAAAAAGCAAAATAACCTTCAAATGAGCATTCAGGATCCAGATTAAGAGAATATATAAAAATGAATATAAATATAAAGAAAAAAGTTCATATAAATAAATACACGCATACATATATGTGTGTGTATATATATGTATAAAAGACAGACAGACAGACAGAACCATGGAGTCCAGCACAGACTGAGTGCAATGCCTTTGCTGGCACCCACAGAAATCCCAATGCCACTCCTGTAAACATGAGCAGATGGCTTCAGCCCACTCCACCCCTACAGCTGCTCAGGCCAGAGATCCACCGGTGTGTCCTACGCACAGAGGGTGTGGGTGACACCAACAGCTGGCCTAGGGTTCTCAGGATCCTGGAAATGCTCCTGGGCCACTAGTCTTCTGCTGCTGCTGTCCCACAAACCTCTGAGCCCCCTCAGTGAGTGGTCCCACTCCATGGCTGGGGATTAGATCTCCCACCCTGCTCATTGGCCACCTTGGCTTTCAGTTACGCAGTTAACCATGCGCAAAAGTAGCACGGGATTGTAGTAGCCTGAAAGTCACAGTCTCTCCTGCTTCTGACTCTCAAATCTACAGCCCCTTCAGATCCATGATCCAATTCTCCCCAGCTGCTGGCACTCAGACCTCTCATCTGACCCACCACCCAGTCTAACTTGACATTTATTAGTTGTTGCATTAGTGACAACACATAAAGTATAATTCTCAGACTAGAAAGTACACCCATACAGAATACAGTTAGAAACTGCATTTAAATAAAAAGATAGGATAGTTGTGTGTTCCTCCTGGATCCACTCTGATACCTCCCTTTTCCTTTGGTCCTTCCCTTAGGCATCCCTTTGTAAGTTTTACACCTTCCTATAGTCCCATTCAGAGTTCTAATAGTAAGTTTTACCAAGTCTCACAATTATGTGCTCCCTACACCCCACAATAAGCCCTGTACCCCTGGAAGCAATAACTCTGAACAGTTTTCACTGTGTTCTCCTTGGCTCTCCTTGGTGGGTTTCCTCCTGGAGACCATGGTCTGATCCTTTTGCAATAACCCTGGAAAGGGACGGGCCAGGGCACCCTGTTTGAATTGCCTAAGGCAAAGGGTTTCCTCTGCCCATCATTGCATCCCTTATCTTCCACAGATCTTTGATTAATATTATTAGCCTTCAGTAACATAACCTAACAGATGTTCCATTTCAATTTATTTGGCACATCCTCCCTCAACATGTCTGTCTCTCTTCTTTCCACCCACACTGTATTTACATCAGGTCTCCATACCAAAAAAGAAAACAACCCACCCCAAAACAGTATCACAAAGATGAACTACCTACATCTTGTATTAATAATGATCCAGCTGTGGCAGCATGGGATCCAGCACAAGGTAATTCATCTCTTTCTGGTTGGTTTCGCACATTCCAGCAGGTTTTGACCTGTTTCTGTTAAATACACTGAAACTCCTCCATATCCTCAGGTTTACAAACGTTTCTTGTCTTTTTACCTTCTTCTGTTGCACTTTCATCATTTATCCAAATCAACTCACCATGTGTCTGTCCTGTGTGTGGTTCTTCCTTCAGGTGAACATCTGCATATTTCTCTGTTTACTTCCTCTGAACTGCCTAATTCTGACTGAAATACGGTGCTGTGAAAAACTAAACTCCTTCCCAAGTGGTCTCCCTTTGATTCCTGGCAATGAATGCCAACCTCCTCCCCTAGTCCTGATCAGATTGCTGCTTTGGTGACATTTTTATGTTCTCCCCCTTTTTCCTCTCTCCAGCATGTCTTTCTGCTTTGTGCTTGTCCATGCCCCTGTACTCCTCCTCTCTGCTTGAGCTCTTTCTGGCTCTTATTATCTCTTCCTTTTTGCTGCTGCAATCTCTTCTCCAGCAGCCTCCCATGGATTTTGTTTCATTATTTCTACAACCTCCCTGTTGCTTGAAAAATCATTCATGTTTTCCAAAATCACTCCATATCCCTGCCTTTCTTTGTCTTGTGCACAAAGCTGCATTTCTTTTAGCAACTACATCAGAACCAGGTCACTGTCAATAACTCTGACGTGATTCATTTGACACTTACTAAGTCTCACCCTTTTGCATGCTATTCCAGTCTCCCCCAGGTCCCACTTAAACCTCTTCATTGGCTTATTCTCAGTCCAAAGTTGACATTTTTCTTATCTCAGAGAGAGGAGGTAAACTCACATGCTTAATGAATGCAAAACCAAAAGTCTCATCAACAGCTACTAGACCAAGACATCATTCTAGTCTTCACTACTGAATAGTTTTGATGTTGTTTTCCTTTTGCCTTTCCTTTTGCTTTTAATTATTCTTTCCAAATCTTTCTGGTCAATTAAGATAAGTCCAGTACTCAATTTTCCTTGTTCTTCCCTCTCTGTCTCTCTGGCTGCTATTGGGGTTGCCCCATCAGCTTGGGATACCCTAAACTTACCATTAGCCTAATTGTTCCTGTATCTTCATCCCCTTTAAATAACACTCCTGTCCTGATGTTCATAAAACTAGTCATTCCTACAAAGATTTTAAAACATATAATTCAAAGTGCAAGCAAAAGTTGTTTTGGTAATCTCTCTTCCATCACTTCACATGTTTTTCAGCATCTCCTCTCTCTTTGCTTGGTATGGCTCTATAGGCACAGTGCTGATCATATCTATATCTCCTCCTACACTCTGCCTCTCCACTTGCAGTGAGGCAGGATTCAGGCAGGACCCTGGTGACTTATGGTAGACCAAGAAATTAGAAAAAAGTGTATGGCAGTTAATTTTTAAGCTTACTTTTGGATATACAACTCTTTTTTCTTCTGTGTCAATGGAGAAGTTGGCAGGTAATGAGAATAATGTTAATTTAGCATTTTGCAAAAGATACCAGGACTTGAAGCGTGCATGGGATGGAGTATGCCCCATGTTAGCTGATGCATTCTGACACCTCTTAGCAAACATTCATGGCCGACTGTGTGGTTTGTCTTCTGCTGATCTTTGGCAAAAAGCACATGTAGAGACTGAGATTCATGACTGGACTTGGCAGCTTTCTGTAGCTGGGTGGATTAAGCCAGTATGGTGAAGGAGGAGGTGGGCAAGTTGAAATTATTTCCATATGGGAGAAGAATTTTGATTTCCTAAGGGGATATTAAGCCTAGATGCTGAGCCTTCAAAGCTTTCCAAAACTATAAATGCACCTTTGCACAGAAGTCTGAGAGCTACGGCTGGAGCCCCCTCGGAAGCCTGAAAACCAGTACAGTGCTGGCATCATATATATCTATCTGCACAATAGCTGAGGTGATAAATCTAAGAATTAAATATTAAGAAAAACGGTCTGATAAAGGGAGGGAGTAGCTAATATTTTGTACTTACTCAAGAGTCTCTCAAATAATTAAAAAATATTATACAGACTTCACAGTCAAATTGCCGTAGTCACACATCAGTGTAGCTTTACTTTATCCCTTCCAAAACCTGGGAAGATTTTTCAGGAATGAATTTAGTGTTTATTAAGTTTAGTTTATTTATCTAATAAAGCAATTCCTTCTACTGGGGGATATGGGAGGGTGGGTTTATTAATATCAGGAGGATCTCCACATGGAAAAATATGTAAAATCAGTATGTCCTCTTCAGCACCGAGTCCTGAAATGCTAAAAATCTGCCAGAGAAGCAATGTTAGAAATGGGGGATAATAGCACACAGCACTATTTTTTATAATAGCCACTCACTGAGATGTATTTGTAGCATCTGGGAACACTGTAACTCACACTGCAATTGTTATGCTTCATTTACAGGCCTTTTCCTGTATACTGAACATTTCAGTTTGCACACAGCGAATGCTTCTTAATCTTGATGCTATCATGTAATGATGCTGATAACTTTATCTTTGCTTCATTAGAATGAATATGTTTGTATATTCTGCCTTTGGGTCTGATAGCTTTATCACCCATAATGGTTAACTTAAAAAAATATATCATTTCAATAGAAAATAAGGAAGAAAAATCCTCATTTTTGGACAGGTAAACATTCTCAAGGGAAAAATCAATTTTGTATGAAAAGCGTGTTTCATTCAAAAGTTTGGGGTTTTTTTGCTTCACTTTTTCTTGTTTTACTTTGACTTGCTTTGCTCTCTGATTTCTGGGGAAAAGAGAGAAAGAAAGAAAATGGGGCTGGATAGATACATGTTTATTTGTTTGTTCATTTTTAATAAAATGTTAATGCAGAATGGGCAACAATTTGTCATTATTGCTTCCTGAGTAAAACTCATTTCAGGCTGTTGAAGGAATTGTATCATTTAGCCTAGCTGCTATTTGTATAGGGTATCTTGTCTATTTAATCTGGACTGATTTGGGTTACTTTCTCTTCACTGAACTTGGCTGTATAGCCTTGCATATTTGGTAGTAATAACAGGTATAACTCCTAACATTACTTTGGACATTAATTCCCTTTTTTCTTTAGGAATATAATTTCTGCTGCCTCCATCCACCCATCAAGAGTGTTCGACCTATATCTGTTAGAGTGATGTACCGTAGAATAGAATCATAAAATCACCTGGATTGGAAGAGACCCTTTCAATCATTGACTCCAACCACAGCCTAACCCTGACTAGTCCACCTCTAGATCATGTCCTTAAGCACTTCATCTACATGCCTTTTAAATACCTCCAAGCATGGTGATTCCACTGCCTTCCTGGGAAGCCTGTTCCAATGCCTGACAGCCATTTCAGTAAGGAAATTCTTTCTGATATCTAACATAAATCTTCCTAGTGCAATTTTAAGCCATTTCCTCTCATCCTATCACTTTTCACCATAGAGAAGAGACCAACCCCGACATCTCTGCAACTGTCTTGCAGGTAGCTGTAGAGAGTAAAATGGGAATGGTAATGCACATAATGGGAATGTTGAAAAACATTCCCAGAATTACTCATAGTTATATAGTGATTTTGTGTTCTGAAAATAAAGCTGAAAAAACAGGTATATCACTGGCTGTTTATTCTAATCATGGGGGAAGTAGCTTAAATTACCAGGTATATCACTGGCTGTTTATTCTAATCATGGGGGAAGTAGCTTAAATTAATTTGAACTAGTGAAGACACATGATGTAAGCTAGCTCTTGCTGTGGCCAAATGCATGATCTTCTTTATACCTGATGCTGAAACTGGTTTCATGAAAAAAAGCTCTAACTGTACAGCATCATTGTATGGCTAGGTAGCTGATATGGGAATGAATTTATTGTCACTACTTCAGGCTGATGGAGACTACCGCAGTTTTAAAGGTTTAATTTAAAAATGTGTTGTAGCTAGGAAGTCTTTAAAAAAAAAGTAAAAGTACATAGAAATGCAAAGTCTAGAGTCTTTGTAGGTGAGATAGATAGACAGAAACATTTCAAGTTGGGCAGTATGCAGGCTGCAACTTGAATGCTTGACATCTGTGGGTTAGAACTAAAGGCAGTCTAGGAAGGTTCTCTTCAAACCACAGAAATTACATCTCTCTGGATATCACATCCTGAAACCTAAATATATTCCTTTAGTCACCAAGATTTTCAGGTCTCATAAAGAGCCCGATACTGCTGAAGGTCTGATTCCTAACATTTAGCAGATTCTAGCATATATATCTCCAGAAAACAATGTTATTATAATCAGTTAGCAATCCCAAAAGGATTCTTCATTGCTCTTCAGTAACAGGGTTTATAGATAATAAGTTACACTTACTAACAAGGCCAGAGAATAACAAAATAAAACAACCTAAAAAAATAAGAAAACAAAACAAAAAAATAGTTGTTAGTAAGCTGAACCTAGTACAAAAAATTAAAGACTGTTTCTCAGAAACACCTATGTTACCTCAAATGCATTTAAGCCCTACCAAGATAAACTGTGAGATGCTCTGTATTTCCCACGAGCAAGATGGCATGAAGTGTACAGAACCCTTGTAATTTCAGCATCAGTTTCAAGCATTGAAGAATCCTTAGACCAGATAAATGCTGCCAGTGTAAGCTTTCATTCAAAGCTGTTTGGGTCACCTGAGGAGACATTGATAAGACCAACTTCCCCAGGTGCAAGCACACAGATCACATAAAAAGAAGGAAATATTGGAAATAGGAGGGAACACAGCATCTGCTTGAAAAAAATAGGAGGAAAAATAATTCATTAGGTTATATCTCCATCTACATTTTGGTTAAATTTATTCCCATATTGATGGGACTATATGACCCATCAAGTTCACCAAAAGGCATATAGATAAAAATTACAAGTTCATGAAAATCTCTTATGGGTGACTAGTACACAATTTTAAATAGGCTTTTATTTGATCTCTGACACATTTTTATGGAACGAGATGACATTTTATGATATTTTATCAGTTTTATGGTCACTGCCAGGTTTTTTGATGTTATACATTTATAGGTCAATAAAGTCTGTTTGGGTCTTAGCAAAGTTTTTGAACAGGACAATTTGCAGTGGCTTTAGCTGCTCTGAAGCTTGTATGTCACAAAGCAATGCCTTGAAATCCATAGGTGAGTGCCAGAATAGCTGTGAACTTTCTGTACAAAGGAGTGATGCTGGCTGGAAGTTCAACAGCTCAGAGTATGTGTGTGACAGAACATCAACATTTGTTTACAAATAAAAGCTTAACAATGGTAAAAATAGCTGAGGCTTCCTTTTCAGAGAGCTGCATAGTAATAATTGAATAAACAATGTTAATTTCTGTGCCAAAAAGCCACTTGAAAGTCAGTGCAAACAGGAGTCAATTTTTTGTCAAAAATTCACAGCAAAGTCCAGAGCTGTGGTCCATTACAGAACTAAGATTGAGCATTTTGGCCAACTGTTCAGCACACACTGTTCCTCAGCTGCATAATATACAAGTTCAGTCACTGTTACCTTTCCAGTGAGGTAGGTGAACCAATCATGAGACATGCTGACAGAGACTGCTATAGTTAAAGAGATTGTCATAAGGCAATCCAGAAAACCATGTAGCTGCTTCCTCAGGTTTCTTTAATGTTTATATAAAAAGGATTATTTCAGGCAGATGCCCGAAAGCTCTTTTTACCTTTTTTACTATTATTACATGGTAGAAAACATTTCCCAGAGGGCTGTTATGATAGCCTAAAAAATTTAAATGCTACATAATTTCAATAAAATATTAAAATTTAACTTAACTGTGAAATATTCAATGTATTAGACTACTTCTTGAAGTTGCACAGACCTGTCATTAAAAGGAACTTTGAGGAAGGACTTAATTACATTTATTGCCACACTAAAGATTATTATTCTAGAAAGAAATATCTTTTAAATGTCATTGACTTCTCTGTACTAAGGCTCCAGAGAGAGTTTCATTTAACATATGTAATATGCAAAAAATTACTTAGGAAAGCCTTTCTGAGTAGTCATTCTTTATGTCCCCACATAATCCTTCTGCACTCTTTCTACAGAACTAGCCCTGTTCCCACCCTGTCAGTAATGTGCACCACGGTACCTGTAGTGCTAGAAAAAACAGAAAAGAAAAGCTTGGCTCTCAACACTGTTATAAACTATGAAAAAGGCACAGGTCTAGAGTGAATTAGGAGTGTGATAACATTAATGTGTAGTAAAACTGTGGCTGGCGAAACTCAAGATACTAGAGGTCAAACATGATTCAGAAAAGGCTCATGGGATGCTAAAAATTAGTGAGACCATCTATTAAAAGACCTCAGATGAATTTTACTTGGCCTAACAAAACTAAGTCAGAACAGGTCATATTCTTGTCTATATTTATGTGTGATCGGGTAGAGATTTTTTTCAAGCTAACAGTCAGAAGTTAATTGAGCTGGAAGGTTTTTTTCAAGATTAAAAAAAAAATTGTTGAGCTGAAAAATAATTCAAATTTATCAGGAATAACTTACATCTACATTCTCTTTCATTACATGAGCCACCAGGACTACAGGATAATCTTTAGGATACAGCCAGTAAAACTAGGTAGATTTAAACGTGGCTTAGGCAATGTAGGAACTGAATTCTGTCTGATAATGGCTTAAACATATGTCATGCCCTTAGAGCAGCAGCTCAGTTGTCCTACAATAGCCAGTAAATGTCAGTGTAGACAAGATAGGCTATCTGACACATCCTCATTAGAATAGCATACTCAACGTGACCTGCAGGAAAATTTCTGGGATAGCAGGCAGAGACCAGGAAGGATGGTCTAGGACACCTCTGTCTAAGCACCTCAAATGATGCCAAGTAATTTCATTGAGTGTTATGTTCCGGTTCAATAAAAGAGTTCTACAGGCTGGGCAGAGAATGGAGTGAGAGCTGCCCTGAGGAGAAAGCCTTGGGGGTGTTGGTTGATGTAAAGATCAACATGAGCTAACTATACATGCTAGCAGGCCAGAAAGCCAACTGTATCCTGGGCTGCATCAAAAGAAGCATGGCTAGCAGGTCAAGCAAGGTGATTCTGCCCCTCTACTCCACTCTGGTGAGACCTCACCTGGAGTACTGCATTCAGCTCTGTGGTCCCCAACATAAGAAAGACATCGACCTGTTGGTGTGAGTCCAGAGAAGGGACACAAAGATGCTCAGAGGGCTGAACAACCTCTCCTATGAAGACAGGCTGAAACAGTTGGGCTTGTTCAGCCTGGAGAAGGCTCTGGGAAGACCCTACACCAGCCTTCCAGAACCTAAAGAGAGAGAGGAACTGTTTATAAGGGAGTGTAGTAATAGGACAAGGGGTAATGGCTTTAAACTGAAGGAGGGCAAATTTAGATTAGATGTAAGGAAGAAATTCTTCCCTGTGAGGGTGGTGAGGCCCTGGCACAGGCTGCCCAGAGAAGCTGTGGATGCCCCCTCCCTGGCAGCATTCAAGGCCAGGTTGGATGGGGCTTTGGGCAACCTGGTCTGGTGGAGGGTGTTCTTGCCCAGGGAAGGGGGGGTTGGAACTCGATGGTTTTTGAGGTCTCTTCCAACCCAAACCATTCTATGATAATGTCCTGGACTAGCACTGGTTCTGACTTCCCTCAGAGTGCTAGAAAATTCTAAGATAAGTCAAGCCTAGGTGTTTCCTCCAACTTTATTCCCATATGTCAACCTTGATCAGGCTGCTCCAGAAGTGGCTGAATTAGCATTCAAAGCATTCCTCATGTCTGGGAATGGGTCCGAAAAGCAATTTCATATTTATTTTCACATAATTCTTACTGGATTACCATAGCCTGAATTTACATCAATATGATACCTAGACTCTTTTTCAATATTATTCTAGTCGACTATTTTATTGCTTTGGGGTATTTAACAGTTTATGAAACACTTGGCTCATGCAAGCTCTTATTTAGACATAGTTTCGTGGAGAAAAAAGAAAGCAAACAACAAACAAAAAGATGAGAAGAAACACTCAAAAATGCACACAGTTACTGCAGAATGAATATTCTGTCCTTGCTCCACAATCCCTCCATGGTTTCATGATCATTGTTGTTGATGATAAATCTACCCTTATTTCTGCTTGAAATATTTTCCCAAGTAAGGAAAAAGTAAGGTCCTAAGTAGTCAGGTTGAGGGTTAACAGAGAATGTTTTGCTTCCCCAAAGCTGCCTTTGGAATAATGCCACAATATAAATAACACCTGGACTTCATACTTCACAGATGCAAAAAGTGCAAATCTTCATAACAACTGGAAAAAAAAAATCTTAATATCTTGCAAATAAATGTCAATATTATCACCAGGCCTGACCAGAGAAGTCACACCATTTGCCAGCCTGTATTTTGAGCACACAGGATAGTGTAGGAAAAAGAAAGTAGGAACTTTCAGAAAATACACACTAGAAACAAAAGAAAAGGTTTACTGGTAAAGGGGGTTTTGTAGGGTCATTTTCATGTCAAATTTTTGTACAGCTTTCTGTTCAAATAAACCAAGCATTTGTAACAAGAGTCCCCTTATGTTCATGGCTGAAAATGTGCAATACAAAAGCTTTCTGACAGGCTGTATTGGCTAAAAATCCCACAGTTTAAAGTGGTTTTAAAACATAACTGCTTTCTGCTGCTTATCAAAAATTAAAGACATTAGAGTCATCAATTCAGACTAAGGAAGTCCTGAAAAGCCTATTTTGCAGGCATCAAGTCAATAAAATTATTTTCTATGGCTTCACCACATAGCCTATTAAGCCTCTTTGAATATGAAGCTATAGCTTCCTTTTATGTTTGCCTTTCTCCTGTGTCCTCCAGTGACCCTTTCAAGGAATCTGAGAGTCATTCTTTCCAATTGGGATAGTCTAAGAAAAAGACTAGGATCACATAGAGGTATGGCAGAAAACCAGTCATAATACCTCCCTGCCTTCCCAAAATTTCCAAATGGAAATTTAGCTGATGGCCCAACAGGCTCACAGGTATGATGCTTCCAGGAAGGTATTCCAAAGACACTACTCCTATAGATTGCGGAGGGCACACGCAATGGGGGTCATATGCTGAAGAGTCATTTTAGAGTGTGAAGGGCAGGGGATCAAGTAGATGTAGCCATCTATGATGCTCAGAAACAGAGCAGCCCCTTCCCTGAAATCTGTAGTTGTAAAGAATATTCATAAATTCAGCGGAATGTCACCTAAATGGTGGGGGAATGTGAAATTCCAATATAAGCTTTTCATTAAATACTCCTGCTTTCACTATCACCTTGCAAATTTTGTCCATGCGACAACATCCAGAGAAAAGCCCTGAAGTAGAGGAAACCAACTAAAGGAGAAAGTTGTGTGTATTGTGGAAGAAAGAAGGCATGTAGCAGGAACTGGCAGAGTTGTAAAATATAGAGGTAAGAATTCAAAGTACAGTGGGAGGATTTAACAAGGTGTGAGCAAAAGGAAGAGAGAGAAGAAGGGACATGGTCATTACTAGTTCTTTTCATATAATTTATTTTGTTTTCTACCTACCCAAAAACCTGTCACAAGTACTAATCAAAAGTCATGAAGAAGGACCCCTGTAGTGTGTACCTGCAGTGAAACCCTTCAGAACAACAAGAGCTTTGTGGAACTGTGTATCTTCCTTTTTACAGGAAATAGACAATCTGGTTTTGAAATATCAGGATGCAGAAAGGAGATAAATATGTTTTCCTGCAGTAATAAAGGGCTGTAACTTCTTCCTGTGTTGTCCTTCATGGTGTCTGCCATCCAGGAGCCACCAACAGCTTGAAGCAGTGTAACAGTACAGTTTCTTTCAAGTGGCATCTTCTATCTTCTCCTCATAAGTTGCAGTTTGGATTTTACAAACAGTAGCTGGTATGTTATGTTGTTTTCTTAGAAAGGTCATTTCATGTTTTGAAAAAAACACCCAAGAAATGTGAAAGTGGGTTAAGAATTCTCCTTGATCCTACCAGTGAGGAGGAAAGGCTAAAGGAGTGTCACAGTTTTGATCCAGTTGGCAGTCCCATGCAGTCACTCACTCGCTTCCCCCATGGTGGGATAGGGGGGAAAATTGGAAGAGTGAAAGTGAGAAAACTCATGGGTTGAGAGTAAAGCAAAAGTGAAGCAAAATCCATACACACAAACAAAGTGAAACAAGGTATTTTTTCACCACTCAGCAGTATTGTATTAATGTGTATACATACCTGATGGGCAAGTAAAGAAGATGGATGCAGGCTCTTCTCAGTGATATCCACTGGCAGCACAAGAGTCTATCGCACAAATGGAAACACAGGTAATTGCATTTAAACATAAGAAACACCTCTGTTAGAGTGAGGATGGCCAAACACTGGCACAGGTTGCCAAGAGAAGTTGTGGACTCTCCTTTTGTGATTTTCAAAACCCAAGTGGGCACAGCTGGGTGCCACCTGCTCTGGGCAGTCCTGCTCTAAGCAAGGATGTTGGACTAGATGATCAACAAGGAGCCTTTTTCCCTCAGCCATCTGTGTGATTCCATGTACCCTGCATGAGGCTGGACAGTCTTTCACTGTCATAAAAACCAGCAAGCCAAAGAAAACGGTACTGCTTTCAAGCTGCAAAATGTTATTTACAATGTCTTTTTATGAGATCAGTGTACTGAAGTACTATTCTTTTAACATTTGTCACAACAGATGTTATTCTTAGACAATACATATATGCATCCTCTTTTTAAAGTTTAGCCATAATATTTGACTGGAACTATTTCCTGTGGTAATGAATTCTGCAGGTGAAGTCCATGCAACGCAGAGGAGACACACTTCCTTTATGTCTTTCTAAATATAGAGGTCAGTTATGTAACCAACTCTACCTAATTTTATGTTGTTTTGGTTTCAAGATACCCTCAAAGTACAGAGACACTGATGCCAACCTGTCCTTTAAGCCCAGATCATCTGTTTGCTTTTTGTTTTTTAAATTGAAAAGCAATGCTTAGACATATGAGAGGAAACAAATCAGAGTGCAATTACGAAATTCCAGGAAGTATATTTGGCAAATGTTGCATATCTTTTGACAAAACAGGCCGCATAAGAATGTAAACAGCTGAGACAGAGAGGAATTATTTGCTAATAAAACAAGTCTATGAACAAAGTCACTAGATGATTCTTGCATTTGATAAGTAAAAAACAGATCGGAATTAAATGGTTCCTACTCAGCTGGACAGATTCAGGTTTGAAGCTCGTGGGTCTACACGTGGGAGCTACAACTGAGTTTTCATTCTGAAGTTTTCCAATGGGGAATAGAAGACAAGTTCCTACTTTAAAAAAAAAACCCTGAATAATTACTCGTGTTTTGTAAATATTTTCGCCACATATTACACCAGCGTTGGGGAAGCAGAGTCAGAAGCAATAAATTAAAAGACACATAAACTAACAGTATGAATTCTGAGACTCCTGTTATTTTCTGCTTTCCAAAGGTACTAAACATCTCCTCTTCCTCTGGAATGGGCTGCAGGTCTTTAGACTCTCAGTCCTCCACATACCCTGCAGTATAAAGTGTGTAAATCTAGCAGCCAAACTTCAGACTTTGGAAAGAGCAGAGGGGAGGAGACTAAGGTTGTTTTAAAGGACTTTCAGTGAATCAATAAATAGTCAACATCTGTGAAGTACCAAAGCCAGGTAATATTTCAATGGTGAAAGCAAACACCGTTTGTTTCAAATATGGCCAAGAGTATCCAGGACTAACAGCATCACAGGACTAGAAGAAGAGTAAACAAGAAAGAGCTTGGTGGTCAGACGGCACTGCTGGGAATAGGGAATCCCGGTGCTCTGGATCATTTCTGGCCTTTGTCCAGTGCCTGTCTAAAGTAAAGGTCTTAACAATTCAGGGAGCAAAGACCAGAGCCTACAGCTTTTTCCTACTGTTTTTATTTGTAGCAGAATGAGTAGCAGCAGCGCTGCCACCAGTCTTTTCTCTTTGACCCTGCTTCTGTAAGAAGGCTTTCAGAATCACTGCACACACTCTAGCCTGCGATCTCTACCAGATTTGTAAACCCCAAAATGTGCACAGGCAGAAAATCTGCATCCAGATGCTCAGTTTATAGACAGATGCACTAACACCATTCAAGTACATATAAAACTTAATTGCTTAAATGGTATCTCAGGCGCTTATGTGATTTAGATGGAGAAAGCATTTCCACCTCAAATTCAAAGATCTAAATTTCATTGAATCTTTGCTTTAATTTCCTAAAAGCTATTTTGGACATTATTCTTAACATAGTTAAAAATTCTACAGGACTGTCCACAGCTAGAAATTTAAATCTATATTCAATCATCTGAAAAAGTGACTTGTTCTTCAGAGATGATAAGCAGCCAAAGTCAAGTTTGGAGTTCCCATTGAGAGCAGAGTCAGTAGTGATATGTTTATACGTTAGGTAGAGAATGTCATCAGCACTTAACATTGCACATATGCCACTGGATTTCTAGTAATAAGATTTTCAAGAAAATAAGGTGTAAAACATATGGCAACATTTTAAGAAGAGGGGGAAAGTGGTAAAAGAGAACATGAAAAATAATGGAAACCAGCTTTATGCTACTGGTAAGCAGCTGGATAATAAAACTATGATCTTTTTCCTACATAGAATGAATCACTTTAAAAAAAAAAAAAAAGGTGTCCTTTTATGGTTTATTTTTGATGTATTTCCCATCAGAGCAATATAGCTTCTCATTAAACAGCAGACAGGTACAGCATCAGATTTTTCCCAACAGTCCTATGTTCTTCCCCTTAACCCTTGACTCACCTCCCACTTTTCCCTGTCCCATAACTGTAGTCCATTACTCGGTTGTATCTTAAAAATGTCACATTTAACTCAATTTGGCTCAACAGAGCTTTAACCTCCATCTATTTTATATTTTCAGCTTTCATCTCAATGTCAGTGTCTGGAGTTCCTCTTCAATCCTAGATACTTCCCAAAGCTTGGAAGAACTAGTGCCTCCTCTCTTCCTGACCTACCAAATGTTGCTAATGTCAGCAGTGGTCCCTACCTACCTCCTCTTCTTTCTAGGATTTTACGCGTCTTTCCTTTCTTAGTTGCGCTTCTACGCCCACTTTTTCCTTAAGGTCCTTTGTCTTACTCCCATTTTCCCTCTTCCTTTGATGCCTATGTCTTCTTCTCTCCTCTGTGGTAACTTCCTTCACAAAACCAAATTCAGGTAGCATCTTGAAAATATTTTTTTCACTTGAGGTCTAGTTGGTTCCATGCAAACTCAAAGTTTAGCCTCTGTATAACATTTTCTTATGGATATCTAGCTGTTGGCTCCAAAGTCTAGCTGTCATTATTAAAACAGAGCACATAACAGACCTCATGATATTCCTTTTTGGGATGCTGCAGAAAACATCACTGTTTAGCCTTTCATTTTGGCATGTCACCATGTACTGTCTTCAATTGCGGCCATGACCAGAGCTTCACATGTGGATAATGATGCTAGCAATTCCTATACAACCACCTGAAAACAATCTGAATCATCTCGTGCCTTGGTTAGCACAGCACTCCTTTTTCTGGTTTTAATGAAGACAGCTTTTACCTGTACATCTAATTCACCATTTTACTTGCCTGATCTTTTGACCATGGCTCTACTCTTCTTTATTGTGATACCAAACATAAACTTCTTACTTTTCAAATCCCCTTGTCTCTGTCTTGCTGATTCTGCTTCACATAGTTTTAACTCACCTATCTTGAAACTCATAGTTTCTCAAGTCTGTGAAGAGGATATCCATCTAAAAATATATGATCTGATTTTTCCTAACTAACTTAAATTTTGGTGTTTGTATGGAGAAATTATATATTTTCCATGTATGTTTCAAATACCCTTCTGTAAACAACAGAATAATACAGCTATAGGTGATAATTTATATGCAATGACCAAGAATACACATTCAATTTGATGTCATGGATCATTATTAAAATGAGAGACTCTTAGTTTTGGCAAAAGAAAATATTATTTTTTCTTAATTGTCCATTCTGTTATCATTATTCTTGAATCACAATTTTTGTCAGTGTTTTAGACCCTGTCCTACAGACACATTTTTTCATATGTTTTTTTCTGGAATTCCCTCTGCTCAGGGAAGTCTTCATTTTGTCTGGAAGTTAAGATCAAGAAAAATACAGGTATGACCAAGGCACACAGTATGCTCAATAGCTCACAATAGTCTTCTAAATTTCCTTCTCATGTCCATCCTACCAAACACTCCTTATGAATGTAGATCTTTAATGCAATCTCTAGCCTCCAAAGAAACTATGTGATAAACTACCTTGCTCTTTCTGGATTAAGACAATTCACTTTCTAAAAGAACACAAGGGGGTTACAGGCTGACCAGAATAAACTACTGAATAGGGAGAGCTGCCACTGCTGTAGTTCTGCGACACTAAAATTTCTCTATGCTTTGTCTGTCATAAGCTTCAAAAACTTAGAAAAGAAATTTCCTATAAAGGGCACACTGAAATGCAAACTTGCTTTTCAGGGATTTTTGATACTTTATGTTGATTTTCTCTTGGCTCTTTCCTGCTGAGGTTTTTTTAACAGTTTGGACCTTGTATGCCCATATAAAGTGTCTTAGTAGTAGACCTAGAAGAATGATGGTTCAGTGGTTGATTTTGTCATAGCATTACCCATGTAATTTCCCTAACAAGTTCAGCTTTGCAAAAATAACAACAGTGTGCTTTTTCTAATTTGGCACAAGCCACTTCCAT
>VZTU01013276.1:26295-67950 GCA_013400835.1 Zapornia atra
GTGATGTGATAAATTAGAACAAATAAGAATTCCAGTAAAATAACAAAGAATGTTATGTCTTGCCCTAAGTGGATTAGCAGAAGATAAAAATATTATCATTTAAACCCAGCTGATGCTGCATGGATAAGTTTGGAAAGCATTCTATTTAGAAGCAATCCTGTTCAAACAACTCTTTTCCCCCAATCCTTAGTGTCACCATCAGTTGTTTAGAGTCAAGAGAGGCCAGACACACTAATTCTGTCTTTGGTCCCTTTAGTGATGACTGACAAGTCTGTTCTTAAGCTATGCTAGAATAATGGTTTCAGCCAGACTGGATGTGTGTGAGCCATTTCCTTCCAATGCTGGGTGTTCAGTATTGTCAGTATGATCCTTAGATTCACATTGGGACCAGTTTTCTTAAGTCATTGTGAACGTAGAAGACAAAGCACGTTTTAAAGTTCTTCCAAACTGATCAAATATGCATTCTACTATCTGTGTAGTAGTAATAGTAATCACTTACAGTCATGTATAACCAATGAAAACAAATGCATATGGATTTGTTATTTAGCAAACAGAATTTTTAATAAATGCTATGAATTACAGACATTGAGCTGAAATGTAAAATGTGCAGTACTGAATGCAAAGCATGCCTTCTAAAGATAAAGATACCTGAGTGCATGGTCTATTCCTATTTTATACAATCAAACATACGGGCACTCAGCATATGGTTGCATGTTAGGAACATGTGGATATTTAATATAAATGGGAACATACTGTAGGGAATTTGAGTCACAAGTGAAAATAAAAATCACACTATACTGAGAATTGCACTGTGCTGTAAAGGAAATCAGTGGCTATCGTATCAACACAGGATTCAAAGTTACCTGCTGTTTAGATTTGTTTTGTTAATGTCTCACTATTATATCAATGTTTCCATTCTAAATGTAATATTAATTATAATAATCATTGACAGAGAGCTTGCACTTCTTCAGTGTCCAATAAAGTAAAAATAATTACCAATTTCATACCCACTGTAGGATAAATAACTGCAGTTATTGAATCATTCCTCTAGCACAAAAGGGTTTATTTTTAACTGACCGGAGAAGAGCCCAAATATAAAACAGTAAGTTGCTACTTTACCCTATGTGGTCTATGTAAACCCATACTGTTCTGCAAATATAAATCAGTTGCATGAAAGGGTTTGTATGAAAAATAGTGGCTACACTGTAAAGTATGTGACTGAAAACTATTAATTTCATCTCCCATCAGAATCTCACAGAATCATAAAATCATAGAATTGTCTTGGTTGAAAGGGGCCCTTTAGATTATCAAGTCCAACCGTCACCCTAACCTGCCATCAACTACAAAACCATGTCCCTGTTTCCCACAAGATCTATGAGAAAATTAACTGGGGGGGGTGGGGTGGCAAAGAAGNACAAAAGGTACATATGAGTATTATCATGAGCATGATCTTTGCTGATCACCAAAGACATTGCTCACAAACTAGTCCAGTCCCAGACTGACAACATTGAAAGCAGATCTGATAGCTTTATCTGCAGAAGCAGCCTAATGAAGGGAAGGCATACAAGTTTTCTTCCTAACAAGCTGCTAGTGTACTCTACACAGACACAGAGGAATCATTTCTAGGGATAAATAGGTAGTCTTTGTCTTCACTCAGCCCATGACTTTTCTGCTGAGAATGCCAGAATAAGTACATTTCCAAGAGCCTGTAAGGTTCGAAGGGAGTTTTTGAAACAACAAGTCATTTCCCAGAGTTGCAGTGTAAGTTAGAAGGGAGGTAGAACACCCTTGGTGAGTCAGAGTTAAGAAAAATGCACCAGAGTAGCACTTTGGCAAACGTTCCATATCATTTCAGCCAAATTAACTCGCTGTTTACTGTGCTTTCTTTCAATACAGTGGCACTGGACTTAATTTCGGACTGTTTCTTCTATACATGTCTCGGAATTTCTTGCAAGACTGATGCAATGGGACAGAGAGTCTTGTTCTACATTTTATAATCCTATGGAAATGCTTTAAGCCTCTGCAGCATGTCTTACTTGCAGATCGTTTTCCAGATTCTTTTTTCTTTTCACCTTTCTTGTACGCCTCCCCAGCTGAGTTCACCCTTCATCCCTTGCCAAGGCCTCTGTGCTGAGAGAGCATGCTCTCATGATCATACTGCTAATGCTGTGACCAAAAGTTAACCATCAGCAAAAGAACCTCAGTCCTTTTCTCTCAGTTAGAACACAGAAGTTTTCTTTGGCTATCCAAAAATTAAATCCCCACTTCCTTAAAGAGAAATTGCAACAGAGAAAATTGTGCACAGAGTCAGTGTGTAGTCAAGTGATTAAAGTAAGCAATGGACATTTAAACATTGTGGCTCACCCTGTAATAAGACAAATAGAAGAAGGACTTCAATTTGGCACAGATGAAGCTGCAGTTGTCATTCAAGGTGATATATATGTTACAAAATGTATGTATACTTTTGACTTTCTCTTCTTGCTCATTTTGGGAAAAGGCGCATTGTACAATATTTAGGATGCCATGAGGAACTAGCTTTATTGCCCTTTTCCTTCCCTCTCTCTGTCTCCTCTTCCTTTCATTTTGATTCATTGCTGAGGTGTCAGAGTTAATAAATCTTTTCTTCATTTCACATAGTTGTTCTGTTGTCCAGTATCCAGAAAGTAGCACAAAGCGTGATTTTGCCAAGTCACGGTATCCTCACATCGTGTGAGTGGAAGAGTTTCCTGGGGAGAAGGGTAAGTAAAATTGCATTACTAGATCTCCCAAACTTTAAGCTTAGCAACAGCTTTGTCCCAGAGAAAATTATTCAGCTTGAGCTTCCCTAATGAATAATGCAGGGGGACTTGAAGTACCAGAACAATCTTCTTGCCATTTATGGATGCTAAGTTACCCAAGACAAAAAAGCAAGATGTGAGTTTGTAAACAGCCATTCTTTGGTAAACATTTTGGAATGCCTCCTTTTCCACCCATAAGCAAAGAAATCTTCATTGTGCCTATAAAAGTAAAACCTTAGCAGAGAAAGTCTCTGTTAAGCTCCTTCACAGAAAAAGCCAGAATAACTTTAGGATGCGCTTTGAGTTGGGAAATAAATTTAAAAAAAAAAAAAGGATAGAGAGTCTCAGATTTGGTTTCCAGGGCAATATTTTGCCAGCATCCAAAAATCAATGCATACCCTACTTGCCACCGTTTTGCTGATCAGCTGGAGATAATACAAGTGGAGAGCATTGAATCATAGCATGAAGTTTGCTGGAATGAATCGGGCTCTTGATCTAAGGCCTTCCTTTCAGTAGGTTGAAATTTTCTTTCTGGAAGATCCCTCATGAAGAGACGTGTCTTGAAACTGTAAGACTGTACTTGCTGTTGCTGCTTTCAGTCTGCATGGCAACTGATCACAGCCCAGCCAGCTTGGCAGTAGGAGTGCAGAGATAGGTACAGTGTGTCATTGAGAAAAGACATATTCACCCTTGCTTCAAAGAAACAAGGTCATTCCAAGATCATCTCAGAAAGAGATGACATCATGTAGGCCACGTTTTCTTGACCCAGACCTCTATTTAACCAGAGTGTATTTCTGAGCGTGGAGCAGAGCACACTGCAGGGGTGTCCCATGGCTTAGCATTCACTGTTCCTAATCCTGAATCAAAAGCTTACTTTGAACAGCCCTCACACTAAAATTTCATGCACCACTTGTACAGCGTTGGCAGAGCTACACTAGTTTTTAGGGAACCAGTGCCAGCATTCCTGTCTAGAAATATCCTGAGCCATAAGTTAACTAACAGATTCATATTGTTGCCTGTTTTGATAACTAGGATTTCTTTTCTCTCCCAGTTTTGGCTGTGCCACCAAATTACTGGAATGTGCTGACAGGACGTTCAGTACATTGCAAGCACAGCGTACAATGCGGTGTAAGAAGAACTGGTCTCCTGAGATGTTAGAGTAGCAGTAACACCCCATCGCTGTTCCACTTTATAAGAAAACCTTTATCTGGCAAGCAGCAGGACATTTTGAACAAATTCAGAAAGCGTGCTAAGCACTTCGAGAGCTGTCTGCACTGGGCAACATGACACATGTGTTTGATCAATCTTCAAAGCTTTAAAACTTGTGACTTCAGTGGATGGAGTTGATCCTGAACTGCAGCTTGATTCTGTACCCATGCTTTTCTGTTTGCATGTTTGTTTTTTACAGGCCGGTCATTCAAATCAGATGAGAATGAGGCCCAGTAGCATCCTTGATAAGCATTTCTGAAAGACACTCTCTCTCTTTGATAGTAGATTGTCTAGGCATGAATGTTTTTCAGCTTTGCCAGAACCACCTACAATAAGGTTCCCCTCAGGATTTTGGATGGCTGAATTCTTCAAGTTAGATTGTAGGCAGCTCTGTATAACTATTAAAGCTAGAAAATCCTGTTTTGAACTCGTTTACATTACAGTTATTCCAAAGATATTTTGAATAGCTGGGAACAGAAGCTCTTTACTCTTCTTAAAGAAAAGATGGAAAGTTCTGGGAATGGATTTTCTTAATTTTTCAATTCTTTTTGGCAAGTGTAAGGCTTCCTTAATGCAATCCACTAAGAATTTCAAATTTCAGTACTTCTTTTCTGAATACACCTTAAAGGAAACTGGTTCCTCAAATAGGATTTAACATGATTTTCCCATGAATATAGACTCCTTTCAAGTATCTGAAAAATAAAACAAAACCAACTAAATGATATTGAGAAATTCCAAGTCACTTTATATTTAGATTGCCTCTTTAAATTGGAAGACTTCTTTAAAATTACTATCTAATATCTGACATTGGAAAACTTCTAAATAAGTTGTTGGAACTGTCTTGGGAAAGAAATTTCACTGGAGTTGGTTTCCATTTGCTGGAAATTTAGTTTGATTTTCTGATTTTACTTTTTTATTGCTGGGATGGTTTTTTACTTGCAAATGGACAGTTTGAATTCAAAAACTTGGGATGTATGGCTTTCTGAGTGCTTATAAGTCATGAATTTACAAGGAATCAAAAACTTACAGGGGATCTCCTTGTCTCTCTGTCTGTGTCTAAGATCAATACAAACTGTCCAGTAAACTCAGCCTTAAAGACAGTTATCAATACCACAAATACTTCCTTCTGAGCCTAAAAGGAAATGCAGCAAACTGAGGGTCTGCCACATATGTGGCAGAACAAACACAAATGAGAATTGTTTAACATTGAAAATAAAAGAATACAATTTCCAGTTAACTGTGAGCTACTTCAAGGAAAAAGCACCATTATTATTATTTTCATTGCAAATCGTTCTTTTGCTCCCAACTAGTACCAGAAAACTCCTCATCTTCTGAATCTATCAGTATCAGCCAATTTCAATCAGTTGAACTACCCAAACAGAAGGGTATAGTCATGTCCCAAAATCATTCAGTGAATTAACAATTTATTGCAAAGAATAGCTCCAAAACAAGAAATTAGTTTAAATCAAGATTCAATATGCAGAGTAACTTCTGTTCCACAGCAGAGATGCTGCGGTGATGTGGGTTACCCCTGGAGGGCTCAGCCCCAGACAACTGCTTTTTCACTGTCCCACAGTGGTATGGGGGAGAGGATTGGAAGGGTACAAGTGAGAAAACTCATGGGATGAGTTAAAGTTTGAAAGATAAAGCAAAAGCTACGTATGAAAGCAAAATAAGGAATTAGTTCACTGTTATTGGCAGGCAGGTGTTCAGCCATCCCCAGGGAAGCAGGGCTCTATCATGCGTGACAGATACTTGGGAAGATAAACACTGTCGCTCCCAGTGTGCTCCCGTACAGTCATAGGCTGTTGTCTATATTAGTTATACTTGCAATTGGGGCATTTTCTAGAACACAATTTACTCTGGATAAAGAGCAGACGTGTGAAAAGTGAACTGGCTCCATAATATTTGGTAGTGCTGCTCCTTCAAAGTGGGCTGAAGGTGCTGTGCAAGCTAAATAATCGGGCCAGAACCGAAGTTTGACCTGCACCGTCCCACTCATTTCAGCAAGCACAGACAATTCTGTACAGCACAGAAAAGAGGGAACTATGTGCAAATCTCCCTGAGTCCCATTCATGTGTTTGAGTCTACAAAAATGATTCTTCTAGTCCCGAGAGAATAAATACATATTTTCTACATCCAAGTTTTTCACTCTTTTATAAAACTGTCAGCATCCATGTCAGTTATTAATATTTCATGTTTTCTAGTTTGTAATATGTCATGCAGAAGTGCCATGCAGAAGTGTCTGAATTTACACACAGAGGACTTTTTTATTAGATACACTTCCATCCAAACCTGTTCTCTTGGCAAATACTTCTGGTTTACGGTATATACAGTATCAGAAACATTGATGAAAAAATCAAATTGGTGCTTTCAAACCATTAAAATATGTCTATTTTCTGAAGCCTGACCAAGGTACAGTAAAATACTATCCGTGAGAGTATCAAAATACTCAAATAAGCAGAGATTTGGATGACTGGAAAAGCAAACAACTAAGTAGGCCTTCTGGGCACAACCCCATTTTTTAGGATATTGGTTGCAGTTAAATAGATTATGGTGTGTAATAGAGTTGATTTGCAGTCTTCGTCACTCGGATGTCTCCAGTGTTGTTCAAATTTTGCCTTTTGGCCACTTTCCTACTGAGTGAGCTTCCACAAGAAATGTGCAGCCCTCAGCATTGTTGGTGCTCTTTTTTCCATTATCTCTGTTAAACGGATAAAGACTACACATTTCATTTAATTTCTGAGAGTATCAGCCCACAGGCCAGGCATTTTTTTGTGTCTTCTGATATCTGTAAAATAAGCACCTCGTGGCTCATGTACCAGGTTATCACAACAGTAAGCACGCCCTTCCATCTTTTTGACTTGTCCTGATACTATCCAAGGCTAGTTAATGAGTTTCCATTGAATGAGTTCTGAAGCGCACCCAATTTTTCCAAAGCCTCAAGCTCTTATTTTCCTCCTCTCAGAAGAGGAGGCAGACCTCGGACATCCTCTGGCCTTTGCAGTTTGTAGGAATCATCTTCAGTTTTAGATAATTTTTATTTTTTGGCACAAACTCTGTGAATGAAACTGGTTCCCAGGAACATAAAATCCAGATAGCTCAATTCAGCCTGGCTGATATTGTCCAAAAAATAAACAATTGACATGAAAAGCCTTCTGGGGATACAGCTCAATTTCAGCACATCTGTTCAGCTTCTCAGAGCAGGTGCATCCCCTGGTATCTCAGCGTTTATTAGATTCTGCAGATGCTGACTACCCCATCTGCTCTCCTCACTGGAAGTGAGCAAAGCTAAACAGCAACTGAGATAAATTACCCCATCTCAGCACTTGGAAATTACTGCTGATGAGCCTTAGTGGGGCTCACAGGGTGTTCATTCTGGCCTCCCATGCCTGGTAATTGCTGGGGGGGGGCGGAGGCAATTACCAGGGGCAGGGGGTGGAGGGGCAATAGGCAAAGAAAGTGCCCTTCACAAAGAGTGAGGTGGTTCCCCCAGCCCCAGCCAGGGAAGCGCATGAGTCCCAGGGCCTCCAGCAGCGCTCAAAGATGGAAGCGCTGTGCATTGGCATGGTTCTGGAATACCCCTCAGAATTCAGGATGAGTGCGGCTGCAGCTTGTGAGCCGTGCTGGGCCACTGCTGCCTGTGGGCTGGGCCAAGCAAAGACTCTTCTGCTGGAACTTGTTGGAGCTTGACTCATGCCTTTCCCTTGGCTGTGCTACACAGTTGCACTGCGGAGTCTCCAGGGAATTCACACACCCAGTAAGAGCAACATCAGTGGGCTTTCTGCCCAGAATTCACTCTGACTTTTCCCTATGTTTTGTTAGTTTGCATGTTGGCTCTTCTTCCCTAACAGTTGTGCTTATAGAAACTCTTTGCATTTTACCTGAGGTCTCCCACACTAAAATCTGCCTGAATCCCATGGCCGTTTGATGGACTTAATACAGGACAGACTTAAAGTTTTTGGTAACCTTATATTTAAATTACCTTTTCTGGAAAAGTTTAGGGTTTTTTTAGTAATAGCCTTACTAGAAATCTCTACCTAGTAGTAGAGGCCACATACCTGATACCTGTAGTATGGTTGGTCTTTAATTCCTAAAAACTATTCTTATTCCTGTTGCTGTGATAGCATTTTTTGTTACTCTTGTATCTGTTTACCTGAGTATATGCTTCCACTTTAAACCTACTCTATTTGTAAAACAAATTATTATTTCCAAATAAAGTAATTTTGAACAGTAAGACAATGGACAGGATCCAGTGGAACAGGCTTCCAAGAGGCAGTTAGTTTGCAATTAAAGTTCAAAGGACAGTAATTTAAGAAAAGACAGTTTACGCTGGCCTCAACTGTTCAATGAAAAAAACAAAACATTTGACTATACAATTGGATGTGAAAGCAGTCCCAGGAGCATGATGAATATGATGTTGGGAAACAACACGTTGCTTCCTTCTTTTCCTTGTACCATGTGAACCAGGAATGAAACCCTGCACTTACTAAGGGCTTTATAAATAATCCATATGAAAATAAAAAATAGTATCAATTGACCATACGTACCAGGGTGTGAGTAGATAATATGATATGGGCAGTAGAAATTGTTTTGTTTGGTGGAATTATGTCCTGTTAGAGGACATACCTATGCTATCAGTTTTGTAGAGCTCCAATTTTGCTGGGGGTCTGCAGTCAAGAGGAGACTGCACAGCTCTATTCATAGAAGAAGCAGAATGCGGGTGAGATGAGGGTTTGGACACCCAGTGCCCACTGGCAGGCAATGCAGACTTGTGTCCAAAATGTTGCCTCACAACATACTCCCCACAAGCCACATGCTCTCCTGGGGCTCTCATTGCCCTGAGCCTGACATCAACCCCAGGACACAACCATGTCACTGTGGCACCATCACTTTTGTTGCATACAATTTTGTCAGACTTCAGCCATTCCATGGCTGAGCTCAGAGTCCTTCGTTCCACAACAGGCGTCCCCCAGGCAATCTGCTACCACTTCTTTGCCAGTTCTCAAGTCGAGCATTGCCTCTGCCCCCTGTGTCTGCATGAAATTTCTTATCCCGACTCCTTACTGAACCAATTGTAAGCACTGGTCTTCCCTTGGGCTGGTACAATTAATTTTTTTCCCAATAACACTTCAACCATTTTCAAAAGCTACATTGTTGAGAGAGACACAGTTTGTTCCAATCCTTGACATCTTTACTTTGTACCCTCTAACTCCTCCATGAATTGAAGTTGTGACTTGAAAATCCTAGTGGGTGGCATGGTCCCTCTGGTTGAGGGGATATAATTCCTGCCTTTGCAAAAACCTGCCTAAGCTTGTGCAAGTCTCTCACGACTCCTCACCAAAAAAGAAGGTATTAGCCCAGAAAAAAATAAAAACCAAGCATGCTGTTATTCATGGAGAGTTGCTAGCTCTACTGATGGAGGATGGGAATAGAGTGCCTGGCTCTGTTGAGCTGACAGTGACTATCTCCTGGCATCCAGCTTGAATCTAAGAGAGAACTAGTTGTTTTTAAAAACTTGGGGTGCTCCTAATGACGTTATAAAGATGAGAGAAATGAGTCAGACACATGTAGAACAACGGGACCAGGTAAAGCAAGAACTAGAAGATACAGTGGGACAGAGATGGGAGTGGGGATATGGGAATCATTTAACCCAGAGTTTGCATGAACCACTAAGATAGAAGAGGATCTTGGAACCTGAAGATTAAAACACCAGGAAAAGATAGAGGCAGTCTATATTTGATTTACAAGGCAAGGTTTTAGTAGCTGAGGGTCTGCAGGGTTGGCTCTGATGAAAAAGCACCAGAAGCTGCCCCATGTCATATAGACCCAATTCCTGTCAGATCCAAGACAGACTCACTGCTGGATGAAGCTGATCCTATCAGCAGCATTGCTAGTGCCTCTGTGATAGAATAATTAAGAAATGGTACAAAGTCGTGCAACACCAGCTGGGAGAGAAGCACGAGAATACGTGAGATAAGCAACTCTGCAGACACCAAAGTCAGTGAAGAAGGGAGAGACTGGGGATATTACAGCAGCCCATGAACACCATGATGGGGCAGGCTGTACCCCTGCAGCCTGTGGAGAGATCACAGTGGAACAAAAATCAACCTTGTAGCCCACAGAGGACCCCAAGCCAGAGCGGTCAGAGCAGGTGGATATGCCATGAAAGAAGCCTGTGGAGAATGATGTTGGGGCAGGCTCTTGGCAGGTACTGTGGTCCATGAAGAAGACTCCACACTGGAGCAGGTTTTCCAGCAGGAATAATGACCCTGTAGGGAAATCACACTGGAGCAGTCCATTCCTGAAGGACTGTACCTGTTGAAAGCACCCATGCTGGAGAAGTTTGGGAAGGACAGTCTCAAGCCTGCTGGAGCAGGGGAAGAGTGTGATGAGGAAGGAGTGTCAGAGACAAAACATTATGAAGTGACTGCAAAACCCGTTCCCTGCACCATTAAGAGGAGAAGGTAGAACATCTGGGAGTGAAGTTGAACCTGGGAAGAAGAGAAAGGGGTATTTTTTTAATTTGATCCTATTTCTCATTTTCCTAATTAGCAACAAATTAAATTAATTTCCCCAAGTCAGGTCTGTTTTGCCTATGATGGTAATTGCTGAGAGATGACCCTGTCCTTAGCTTTTTGTTGCGTTTTCTCTCCCTGTCCCGTTAAGGAGGTAGAGTCATAAAGAAGCTTGGTAGGCAACTGGTGGCCAGCCAAGGACAACCCATCACAAAGGCTAACATTGTATTAGAAATCTGGGAACGTTGTCAAATAATGATGAGCACAAAAGAGGAATCCATATGAAAAATCTGATTAGTGTGCCGTTAATCGCATTTTAAAAAGAATAAAAAATATAAACACATTAAATAATGAGAATAAAATGAAAGTGTGAGTAGCCAGAGTAAATCAGCAAGTATACACACTGAGTAAGCCAAAGATGTTCTGAATAATTAGTGGAATCAAAAATACACATCTCTATCACATTATCTCCCGGCCTGTATTGATGACAAGAATTTTCCTGACCCAGGTGCAGGATCTTGGACTTGGCCTTTATGAACCTCATGAGGTTCACATAGGCCCACTTCTCCAGCTTCTCTATCAATGGAGCTAGAAATAAAAATTTAAATTAATTTAAATAATGGCCATGATACATCCAGAATGTCTTTTGACATGACTCTGCCTCATTTCCCAACTTGTTCTCATACCATCTTTATTCCTTCCATTACTAATGATGTAAACAAGTGGTTCTCTAATGCTAACAGTGCCTAATTTCCTACAGATTTATGTCCAATGTTTGGTTGTCAGTTCAAATTAAAATTTTCGATTTGGATATGTAAGAGCTTCTGTGTCTTCTCCTCTGCCTAATGATTTGAGCCTACCTTCTAGCTTTTCCTTCAGATTAAGCTCTCACAGCAACTTTCTTTTCTCTTGGCCATCCTAGTGCCAAAGAACTTGTAATATTTTGTGATGATTACCCCTTTGGTATATTTATTTGATGATGCATATCATATTTTTAATTTGTTATGGGCAATAAGAGAACTTGACACAGAGAGGTTCAGACAACATGAAGAGATGAAACCAAGCTGGGGAAAAAAAATCAATCTGCCTCCACACTAGACCCCTACATTGACTTATTTGTGACACTATCTTCAGAAGGCTATTTAATAATATTAGGCTTAGTCCAGGAATGCTTTAAAATCATTCTCAGAAATCTGAAAGAGAGTAAATGGAGGTTGCTGGAAGAGAAGCAAGATGGCAAAGGTGAAGGAGAACTGCAAGAAATTAGAAAGTGCCAGAAAGGAAAGACATAGGGGAAGTGAAACTGTAGGAGCAAGGAAGTCTTCTCATTTAAGCTATTGTATTTCCTTAAGACACTTCTGTGTTTTCAGAAGCTTTTCCTGAGTTCAAGATGCACTCAACTGAATGGTGCCAAGCTTTACAAAACAGCAGGTTTGGGTCTGCACTGTTGCTTAGTGTATCAAGCGGTGCATCAATATAGGACTGTCAGGTGGCCTTGAACACTGTGTTCATATCACTGCTTATTCATTTCCCCACCGAGCAAAAATAAATGGAGACAATGCTACTGACTTTGTTGGGAAAGTATGGTGACATCCCTAGATGCTGTATGAGCAGAACAAGTCCAGATCCACAAGGTAGGAGTCCACACATGAGTTAACTGTTTGGACTCTCTTTGTAGTCAATGGAAAGAAATGGGAAATTCCAGGGGATGATTTCTCTCACCCTAAAAGAGTAACCTAAAATAGGGCAGATTAATCCCATCTTGGAAGTGTCTGTTTGTCTGCAATGACTATAAAAGGAGTCAAGGAAATGAGCTCTCAAGTAAATGTCAACACTACAAACACATGAAGTTCATTAAAATTATTCCATCTGAAGGTCTCTGCTAGTCACAGTCAGGACCTCAAGATGCTGTTATTATGCTCCAGCGTTTCACTGTGCAATCAGCCTTAGGACTGAAATAAGACCCTTTAAGTCCTGAAAAAGGGCAGCCAGGAGAGTAAAAGAAGTTTGCAGACTGCTCTGTTCAGAGACTGGTGAGAGAAAATATCTGTCATAGCATTACAATGGATCTCTAAAGCTCCAGATTCTGGCTATCTGGCTAAAACTTGTACTTTGTCATGACAAGGACAAGTGCATGCCATACTTATTGCAGAAGTCCCTAGGGAAACATGGTTTGGTCGTAGCTCCACTGTACTGAGTGCCGTGTTATCAGCTAGAGACAGTCTGAACCACAAAAAGTTACACAGGCAAGACAATCAAAGCATTGTGGTCCATCCCCTAAAGATGAGGAATTGAGGCAGAGAGAGAATAAAAAGCGACTTGCCCAAATTATATAGGAAGTCTGTGGTGGGAGCTTGGTTCTCCCAAAGCACAGTTTATAACCACATATTTCTGCTGGCTTGCAGCAATATTGCTAGCCTGGGGACAGAGGGACTCTTTTTTATCAGGGCTACACTTATAGATGCTATGTGATTTACTTTTTCTGTAATTTGGCTTAATTTCTTGTAAGTTAAATGTTTTACAATCCAGTGCATAACTGCAGAGTCTCAAACCCTATCATCGAGTCAATACTCAGCTCTTTGGCCAGGAAGGGATGGAAGAAATCACTTTTGTGACTTTCAAGAAGTTTCAAAAGACCCTGTTCCTCAGACAGAGGATGTGGAGATAATTAAGGCTATAAGAATGATAGCTTGAAATCTAGCAGGTTGCTTGGTTATATTCTCAGCATGAAGCTAAAGGCTTAAAGTTACACATATGTAGAACCAAACATCAGCTGCTGCTAAAATAAGTGTTCAGATTCCAAAGCACGGAAAATTTACACAAGGTTTATTTGCAAACTCATAAAGTTTCCAAAATGATCGCTTTGGATTTACAATTAAAATCCAAGGTCATAAACAATAATTGTTGGTCTCTGATGGAAAACACATGAGAAATTTCTCAAGACAGATGGAATTTTCCCCTCTATGACAAAAAAGAAGAGAAGGAAACATTTCTGTTGTCAAATACAAATGAACAAAAGTTCAAAATTAAATTGTATTTTGTTGAGAAATGCTTAGTAATGACATGAGTCAATATTATTATGCCATGGTGATCACGTACAGTGACTGGAAAAAGAAAAAAAAGTGAATCTCTGCTTCCAGTACAAAGGATTAATCTTGGCCTTTGGATAGAAAATACATCAACCAGATCCCTGGCTTTCATGCTTTTTAATTGTTATTAAGGATGAGCAAACGAATCAGCCGTTTTATCCTCATGAGTAAGTGATTTCTAATGGCTTTCAGGATTCTGGGGATTACCTGTTATTCATCCTGCGAGCTGCAGTTTCCAGTCTTGAAAGCTCTTTGTACACAAAAGTCTTGTATTTGTCACCAGAACTTTGAAGAAAAAAAACTGTCTCAGGATCGTTTTATACTATGACTATACCATAGTTTCATGCATCTTCTTTTCACTTTCCACAGGACACATTTTTAAACATGTTTTTAAAAAATGCTTAAAATAAGTGCCTTCTCAAGGTATCAAGATCTAATGTTATGTATAGCAACAATTTTATTTGAAATCTGGGAGTTTATATTAAGCAATGAATAGCAAAGACAGGGTCAATATTTTCCATTTCTCTTACCAGAAAAGAAGAGGAAGGAACTTAAAAGACATTTAAGGCTGGTAAAAGGTAGCACTTGCTTATAATCTCTTTTATTCAGATACTCTCTTTTACTTGGTATCATGTCACATATCTGAGGCAAAGAACCTAGCAGAATTTGGATAATAGGTGGACATTCGTTTGGAAAATAAATTCTGCAGTTAGATAACACTCTACAATAATTTAAGATGGAAACAAAACATAGTGATTCTACCAAGAGACCCACATTTCATTCCTTGTTTGAGAGGAAACTTTCAGCAGGTTATTTCCTAATTGCCATTTGCCCATTCATTGGAAATTTGATAAGACACCATCTGATCCAGCACTGCAATAAGATCCTGATGGTAATGTTCTGATGAGGTAAAGCCTTATTCAGAAGAGGTAGTGTATTCAGCCAGTCTGCTTTGCTGGGAAGAGCTGCTGTGGGGAAAAGCTTCCGAGTCCCTGTGGTGATTCTGGGGAACCCCTACCTGAACCCCTACCCCATGTCAGAGCATGACAATGCCTTGTCTGTGTTCAGCCAGCAATGCTGTCCTTGGGGCCCAGCATGTTGTCTGCCTCAGGGTGTCATAAGTAGCTATAATTGAAATTTTTTGAATTAAATATATGCATCTCAAAATTAAAATGCTTTTGATAAAAACTGAAAGTTTTAGTGGAATCGTTGGGTTTGTTGTTTCTTTTTTTTCCCTGTGAGTCTTATCAGTACTGTGGTAAAGCTTTTGACTGAAAGGCAGAGTAAAAATGTGCCAGTAGAACAGGAGATTTTACGCTCTTAGCTTGCATCCTGTCTAACCTCTGCTTACTCGGCCCATGGATTTCGGATCACCTCTCAATCTGCATTCATCTGTTCATCAGATAAATCCCTCAATTTATATGGAGCCAGTGAAGGGGTCATTTGGCAATCCTTCCTATGATTATTAAATCCATTTTACCCTTTTCAAAGACAGTAAAATTATTTCAAAGAAACTTCACCCAGCTTCTGTATATCGGTATAAATCATCCTTTTCTGTGTCCAGTGCCAGAGGTGGTTGCTGGTCTGGAATTCACTTTGTGTTCAGCCATAGGTGCTTCCAGTCTTCTGAGCTCTGAGAAGAAAAATCCAGATTTTCCTCATACCTGCTTTATTCTCATTCTCACAGTGAATCTCTGCAAGGATGGCTTCGTGCCCTGCCCCATGGCATGCTCTTTGAAGATACAGTGCTCCACACCCTTTTCCCCAATCATTCTCTCTCCTTCAACAGAGACCTCCACCTCATAAAAGCTGTTTCCCTTGAACTTGCAGACCGCTGAAGGTAATGCCCTGGAAAGACAAGGATGCAGGCTTTATAATTACCCAATCATTGCCTCTGGGGAGTCAGCCTACAGCATTCATTTTCAGACAAGCACTCTCATGCCCTTCTCCTGTGCTACCTTCCCCTATGCTAACAAGAAGCATCCTCAGTTCCCTCACTATCTTCTTTTCAGATCCTAAGAGATAAATCCTTTATAATTGCAGGCAGACTAGTATTTCACACTCATCACAGAGCCCAGAATGCTCTACACTATGTGATCCCGTATAGCAGAAACCACAAAAGAAAAATCCTGAAATCTGTGGAACATTATCAGAAGCATTCATACAAGAAAGACCACTAAATCTAGTCTGTCCCAAAAGAAGGGACAAGGCAAAAGTGGGGGAAACGTAGTATCTGAGGTCCCTGCCATGTTCTATGAGAATAGAACTGAGGAAGGCAATTCCCCCACCAAAATCCAAAGCCGAATCCATTAGTGGTTTGATAGAAAATGTAGTACAAATCCTGAAATACAATGATTGGTTTTAGCCTTGAGGAAATGATTAAGGCACATGAGCTAAAATGATCCAAGTATCTCAAGGGCTTCCCGCTGATTGCTGACATATGAGAAGGAAGTAAAACCATCTCTCTCCCAGAAGCCATGCTTTACATTGAAGGATGAAAAAGAGGGCATTCTTCCTTGTTCCTACACTTACCTGGCAAAGGCCCTGAAGCACAGAACTAAATACAAATTAATGGAGAGCAAACAACAGGGTCAACAAACAGCAATCAAGTCTTCCTCTAGACCCTTGTGCAGGTATCAGCACGTTGGATAGTCAGTCTCCTACACCAAGTTGTAAATCCCTATTCCAGGATCCTCCCTATCCTGATGTAAATGCCTCATGCTCCATCTTGAAGCAATTTAATTTCTTTCCTCTTATTTCCCATGTTAGAAGATCATTTCTGTGTTTCTGAGATATGAACATTCTTCTAGCTAACATTTTTAAGGATGAAATTGTGTGCATTTTGCTTTGAGCTATCCTTAAATTTCAACAGTTCTTCTCTTTCCCTCATATTTACCCATCTCCAAAATGTATCTATGACTACTCCACTTCAGCTTGATTTTTCTAGATAAAACAAGCTTTTTAGATCTCTTCTCACAAGACAGCTTCTCCTGTTTCTCTTTTGACATTTCAAAAAACCTTTATCACTGGTTACCCTGTCTGTATGGCCTCTGATTTTCCATTCACATTGTAAGTTCCTTAGGTCACAAACTATCTTTCTGTTTTGTTTCTATGACCCTCACAGTGTGTTCTGAACTGTGACTGAGGATCTTAGGTAGTTTACCATATCAATACAAATGTTCATAATTGAATGTAGCAAATGCATCTGAAATCCCAATAGAAAATGAGAGGAATAACGGCACTATAAACCTGATTTTCCCAGATTTCCAGAAATCTCCATTCTGATTCCATTTGAGGAAAGGGTTTTCCAGAATTTTCCTTTCTAACCAACAATTTCTCACTCCTCTTTTTTTTTTATTCCAAAAGAAAGCCTGGAAAACAGATCAAGTATATTCACCAAGTTCTTGCTTTCTCTACTGTCTCCTGAATGCCCTGACATGCTTGCTATTTTAAGGGAAAGAAGATGAGTCACACGGATGAAAGAGCACAAGATAGGGAGGTGGCTGAGAACAGTAGAGAAAGCATCAGATAAAACACAATACATATATTTTATTAGACCGAACGAGTCATTTGGGAGAGGCGCTGGATATGGGAATGATCTGAAATAATACGGCATAGGTTTCATTCCTCTCCCCAGGGAGTGAGTGCTAAGCATCTTTCTCAGCACAGGGACCGTCTCACACCATTCATAAACCCCGTCTCCCACAGACTTTGGCCGCGTGTGTGTCGGTCTGATAGCCGGCTGGCATAGCTGCGCTGACAGAAACCCCTAACCTTCAGACACTTACACCAGCAAACCCTGTCTCCTTTTTTTCAGGGAAGGGAGCGTTTTGATGACAGAACAATGCCAGGCTAACTGCACCCACACAAGGAATGCCTTACCTATCACCTAGCTTGTAAGTAAAGCAGTCCAAGAATAAACTTGGCCTTAGTTGCCACCACACCCCCACCCAGGGAGAGGTGTGTAGAATCAAAATGACTATCCAATTAAGGTAGCGATAAGTATTGAAATTTCTGTTGACGTGCCTGATCTGAAGCTCATTAACATTGAATGCTTTACATCATTTTGGTTGTGCAGTTGTGCAAACAGCTCTTTAAGTGGATGTAAGTTATACCAACCACTATATTTGCATTTTCTTTTAAGTCTTTTCCCTGCATTTCCTGAATGGTGAAAAAAAACAGTTTTAATGAGAAATCTGCCCTGGTTTTAGGTTATTGCAAGATAAAATAATGGCAGCATGTGGGGGCATTTGTACATACAAAACCAAAAAAAATCTTGTGCTTTCAGGTCAATAATTAAGAGATAAATTTAATTTTACCTGGTGAATTTATGGTTTTACTAATACAAACCTTATCATGTGCTTTCTCTTTTGCCTGTGCCTTTACAGCCTTTACAGCCATTGCTATAAGATCTTTTTCATGTAACCTGCAAAGAAATACCCTGCAAAGAAATACCCAAGAACACTTAAACGATTCTCCTGTAGCCAGTTTGATGGAGAAAATTCCAAACAAAAATCATACATAAGAAAATGAAAATAAATATTTAGTTTCACTCCGTTTTATAAAGCATATATCCCTGAGCAATCTTTCTGTAGTGATGTGACAAGGGCTATATAATAACTAGTCAGTAATGACATGCTCCGGGGCTTATGAGGTGATAATTATATCCGAATACATCAAATGGTTCAAAGAGTCATTACAATCCAACTCAGAATTCTGAGATCATACAAATTCAATTTCAAAGCTGAAGTATTCTATTAATTATCCCATTGTTTACGGTCAGTAGATTAACTAGAATGGCATCACCGTAAGAGATATGATGCTTTAAAGTGTACTGGTTAAAAACCATGCTGCGAGCCTATTATTTGTTCCCCAAGATGGCAGAACAACCCTGTATCTCAGGTCCTTTCTGATCACATGCAGGAGCTCCTGCTTTGGGATAGATTCCTACCCAAATAAAAGAAGAAGATGATTAAATACTTCTAAATACTTACATAATTATAGTGCATGCAGTTGTAGGTCTTACCATAAAAGGGGGAAAAGACAACTCTGGGTTTGTGCAGCTTATGAAGTGGTGCTTCCCTCAGGCACTGAGATACTATGATTATCTCCGTGAATCTTTGTGTTACTGGCATTTGCAGAGTCTCGTGCTGTTTATTCCCACAGTGATATCTGGCACAGGGATAAAGTGTCCACTAAAGACTCCAAGTTCAAGAAAAGGGATGGTTGAAAAGATAAGAAAGATTTTGATGATGGAATAAGCAGACTTGAAACATTTGTCAGGTATAAATGAATCAGCTACGAATGTGAAAAAGTCATAATCCTGTGATCTGTGTCTGCAAAAAACCCCAAACAGTAAACATGGTAACCACTGCAGCAAGAGGTCTTCCTGCTAGTATAGATAATTCTCTTTGAGGATGCCAACAAAAGAGCTCCTCCAAGCCTAAGGAATGTCCCTCTAAGGACATTTTTTGGCATAGTTATTGTATTACAGCTTTCCCAACCAACTTTTCTCAAGTATAAAGAAATCCGCAGTTTCTTATAGCCAAGATATCGCAATGTCAGGGGATAGCAGGAAGCAACTTTACAATGTATAATCACTAACATAAATTAAATATGGATAGAAAAGTCCCCATCCCTGCCTATATAAATGTATGTTCAGCCTTTCTACCATAGGCTGCTACCATAGGCTACTATATGGTTAAAATGTCCATGAAATTGTTTCTGAATCATCACAGTTAGAGTAAAACCAATACTAGTTTTTAGTTGCCTTTATATGACAGAGTATAAACTAGTGGAAAGCTAAACACTAAAACTGAGGAACTGGTACCATTTCTGTTACTCTCATGTACCTTTCTTTTGAGGACATGGACTTTGATTCTTGTCATTATACCTGTTCTTGACGTAAGATCTCATTAAAATGGTACTCACCCAGAACTAGAATCTCTGACTGATGAGACCAGCTAACCCAGACTTGCTCAGTGAAGAAAAAAATAGCTGTGGCACTAACCTATGCAGTACCAGAAAAAAATTGAAACAAGTGGGAACTATCTATTGATCTATCAGCCATTTAGCCTTTTCTTACCTTACTTTGTAGACTGACAGTAATGCAGGCCAATTTTTAAATAAGACCATCCAACTTGTTTTTATGAGACTGAATAGTTGCCAAAAACTAGAAGTTAACGTGAACAAAATTTTTAGTTTTAAGTGATTTTTAGCTTTCTATTTATTGTTTTATGTCTTCCAGTGCAAAATGTAAATAGCACAATACTCAGAACTCCAAACGAAGAGAAAGACTGTAGCTTTCCTGGGTACTTACTAGGCAACTTTCAAAATCAACTTAATGATTAAAGTTTGAAGTCGCTTGTCTGCTGATACTAAAGTCTTCATCTTCAGAGGATCTCCCTCATCCTTTCCATGACTTTTAATGTACATTCTTTCTATATTCCTTTCCAGGGTTGGGGAGTTTTCTATGCGAGGCCAGGGCTAGTTTTGAAAAGAAGTGTCCTCCGGTTGGCAAGGTGCAGTAAGGAACTATTGTTTCCAGTGGTAGTGCTGCAGTATTTCCAGACCAAACTAAAGCAGCAATAGACTGGAAAGCTTGCTTTTCACCACAGCTCAGTTTTGAAAGCTCAAAGCATTTAGGCATTTTGGTGCCCATCTGACCCTAAGACACTCGCCCCACCCAAAGTTTAGATAGCATACTTTGATATATGCCACAAAGGACTAGCTAAATGGGAAGCTATGAAAAATGTACTGTGTATGCAGCCTTCATTTACTAGTAGGAATGTTCTAAAATTAGGGCTCCATCAGTGCAGAAGCATGAGATCATTTCCCAGATTTTTGTTTGAAACCCTGAGTTCAGTATAAAGAATGGGTGTGATATCAAAATCACACAAAGACATAACTCTGTGAAAGATTAGAGAAGCTAAACTAGTAAAAGAAGTTGAATCTAAAATCCAAAGAACAAGAGCAAAAACAAGTCCTCCTTTGCAATAGCAGAAGTGTAAGTGACTTCTGGACAAAGAAAAAATGACAATGTACTTTTGAAGGAAGTATAAACCAAGCACACACACTAAATTGTGCCCATCAACCTTGATTCCCCTGAGCCTGACACGCAGACTCCAAGGACCACTGAATTTAAAGCAGAAAGGATTCAGCTGAATCCTTTGATTTCTTCTACTTTTAGATTAGCATGCCATGGCAAACAGGTTTATTAATTTGCAGTGTTTTCAGGTATGCATTTCAACTAGGAAATCCTGCTGGACCCAGAAAACACCTTTGCTCCACAGCACAGTGAACCAGAAAGCTGGTAGGCCTTATAAAGTACAAAAAATTCCTCAAGATACAAAGACCTTGCGTAATCCTGATCTCCAGTGTAATGTTCTCTGCTGCTAGAAATCACTTTAGCAGTTTTAATGGTCAATAAGCAGTAAACCTTAAATGGACCCAAACTCCTCTTTATCCAAGTCATAAATCCAACCTGATAGTAGAGAGCAGGAAGTAATGGGCCTCAGGGGAAGTCTGTGCCATGGCATCCATACGCCCTGTTAAATTGCACAAGAAGGAGCTCAGTCTGGAAGTGTTCATTATCCACTCAAACATGTAAAAAAAGAAAAAATAAACAACCACACAAACAAAAAACCCAACCCTGCTAAGTAGCATTTACATTCTACATTAACTACACAAATGCTGTGAAAATTCAATTTTAATTCTATTTTCTCTTGCTGCAGTGCTTGGGGTAGACAACAGAACACAGTGTTTCAAAGTTGCATAGCAAAAAGCTTTCAAAACCATCCAAGATTTATCAGCTGGATTAAGACTTTCATGTTAACCCTCATTTAACCTGATTTTCAGGATATAGAAAGGGAAAGAATTATATCTGCTGGGAGTATACTTGCAATTGTTGTGACTGTAAACTCCAGACATCATAAAAATTATGCTGAATTGGCTTTCTATGTGGACTTGCTGATCTGCCTTAGCATTTTTTGTGGATCTCCTCCTGGTGAACTGGTGGCCTTAATACAATTTATTTTCATTTACTTTGGAAGTGACTTAAGTTAAACTGAATGGAGAATATTTTAATTCCCAGATCAAGTGTCCACACAGGCATGTAATATGGTTTGAGTTCACATATTTAACTCGCTTAAGTTTTTCCAAATGTCCCTTAGTAGAGATCTGTACCATAATTTGTAATTATCAAAAGTTCTAGTAGATGTTTAAACAATAAGTATGCTGCATGCAATGAAAAAAAAAACAAAACATGAAAGTCACTGCAGTCAATATTGCATTCTGCAACACAGCATAGGACTTAAACAGATCATCTCAATCTTTAGTCATTCTTTTCTGTCTCAAAAGAAAGAATGTCACAGCTGTGTCACTGTTCCATATGTAGTTAGTTAGTTGGGACATGTTAAGTTTAAAACATTATGCTATCAGAAGGCTTGCCTAAGCTTCATGGTTAGTCCTACATACAAACACAGGCACACACACGCGCACACACACAGAGGTGGAGAGAGTTGATGCTTGGCTAACTGAACCATTCCTTGTTACATTTGGTTTTCCCTGCTTATCCTAAACCTGGTCAGAGTTTTGTTGGTAAATACTTCAATTCATTCCTGTGTTCACATCTGAGACCCAGATGTCTGCTTTGTCCAAATTCACCTCTGACGTAGCTCTGCTCACAAGGACAAATTAGATCTCAGGTTGTTTTCTCTTAATATTTTGTAGAATTGAGAACCTTTATAGAAGTTTTAGGTAGCATTTTTTGTAAATACCATCCCCATCTTAAAAATTAAATAGATTATGTTATGACACTTGTTGTTTAGGATCTTTCATGCACATTCATTCACTGAACAGTTGTTCACAATTTTTCACAAAATATGGGCATTCACTGGAGAGCACTTACCAGCAGAAAAGTAAAAGAAATTAATTTAAGCTCAGGACTAAAAAAATCAGTTTGTGTGTCAGAGCTGCAGATAATTTGCTGCCTCCTTAGTTTTCATCAAGGAAAGCAGACATATGGGGCATATTACAGAATTGTGTGAGAACATATGGTACTGCACTGAAATGGTAAGATAACTGACAAAGGGAAATCCGTGATCCATTGGGCAGAAATATTTGGGGCCTCTTGGTATTCAGCTGTCAACTTTTCTAGGATGGCAGAATGCTTTGGGTTAAATAAATGACCGGATATTTTGGCATCAGTTTTATAGTGGCTTGATCAAGCCCCTGAGAGGTACATCATCCTGGCTGTATAGATCTTCTCTGTACCATCAGGAAAGTAAAGAGAAATATAAATCAAAAGATTGTGTTCTGAACGTTTTATAGCTAAAGTTTATTTGCTTCAATATAGATTTATTTGAGGGATCAGGGAAATCTATTACTCAGTAGGGAGATTCTGTATTTAAGAGAATTTTCTGGATAAGTTTAATCATATGTATAAGCACGATATTCAAATACAGTGGAATTACACTACCTCTATCTGCCAGTTTCTGTTTGTGTGCACCTAAACTGAAAGAAGAGGACAAAACATTATTCATCCTGTCAGGTATATACATCAAAGAAAATAAAAGCTATGCAAATTTTCGTTTATTCCCAACCAGTTGGGAGAAGCCAGTGTTTTTATCCAAGAAGAAAAGATCTACGTTGATAGCAAGGGTTTTCAGACCCTTGAGGACAGCTTTATCAAATACTATGTACTGAATATCAGAATACTTCCTATATGGTAGAGGACCAAAACAACCCCCCTGAATACTCCAGAGTGCATAAATAAGGTTCAGACATGATTCCTCAGATCTGCTGCTTCAGTTCATCTCTTCCTAATTTTAGAGTCACCCATTCCACTACACTCTGAGATTTTGTTCTCATACAGATAACTTGCTTACTTACAGGTATCTATTTAGCTATCATGTAATGATAGAGAAGATACATGTTTATCCAATGCTTTGAAGCATATTTCAGTATCTCAGACAATAAGGCTGTGTTGCTACCTTCTCAAGGTGCTTAGGGCACATGAAAACATTTGGTTAGACCGGGGCCAAACACACACTGCACATGCCTTTCGCTCCAGGACTGGGAAAGTTCTGAGGTATGTCATCAATCTAGTTAAAGTTTAGGGACAGAGGGATTCAGGACTGAGAAACAGCTAGACAAATTCCAGACTTTGAAGCATGTTGTATAGACCTTTGCATTACTCTACAGCACTCAATCCTGCCTCCACTCTGTTTTGCCATGTAAAGCCTGTGAATTTATCTGCTCTACTGTTCTTTTTAACCTGCTTTCTCCTTCTTAAGGGCAGTTAGATATTCCCATCTCTCAGAATGTTTCCTGACACTGAGGGCCTGGAGGGAAGCAGATGAGAATCAATGGCTGCTGGAGTGAGTAGAGAAGAGGAAGGTTATGGCGTAGAAGGAAAACAGAGCTCAAGGTAATAAATGAACTGTTTTCATACTTAGGACAACTGGTGCTGTGGCTTATACCTCCTGAAAAGTCTCATGTCCAGCATTTTCCCTAACTTTTGGCAGGGGCTGTCCATCACGTGGAGAGAGGTGTGGACAAAGCAAGGTTAACAGTGGAGTGGAATCAGACTGTTGGAGATCAGAGGCATGGAGGCTGTTGGAGAACAGAAGCATAGAGGCTGTTGAACGAGTCAGAGTGTACCAACATATATTTGCACGACTGACCCATCTGCAGACTTTTTTAGCATGTAACTGATATCTGAAAATAGAGTATTAAAAAAAAAAAAAAGTCATTGGGGCTATCAAGTCTGGCATTCACAAATTAGGAAACTCCAA
The DNA here is from genome assembly GCA_013400835.1 of Zapornia atra. Lineage (NCBI taxonomy): Eukaryota > Metazoa > Chordata > Aves > Gruiformes > Rallidae > Zapornia > Zapornia atra. Next base: position 50,685 of record VZTU01013276.1, read on the forward strand.
ACTGGGAGCTGCAAGCGCATTTAAACTTAGATTTCTCCTGGTTAAGGCACCCAACAATAGTCTTTTCACATAGTTGATGGAGACACAATGGCACCTGTAGAAATCAAGCTGCTTCACCTAAAAATAGCCTTTAGAAGTGTCTTCCACCCTTCACTATATAGAGACTAAGCACTGAACTAAAGTGCATAAAGTTAGTATGGCAAATACCAAACCTTTGAGTGGATAGTCTGCAACAGTATTTAACTCTGTGTTTTAATATGAATAATTTTAAAGTATGCAGTTATTCTATTAATATTAGTAATGCTATAGTGTTACAACGATAACTCCTTCTTTAAAATGGACAATTTTATCCAGAGATCTTGTGTCACCAGCACAAGGAGAAAGATAAAAAGATATATGAATCTGAAGCAAGAAAGAGACTTCTGTGCCCTTGGTGTGTGTGCACCCAGTTTGCCAAGTGGCTTGGCATGATTAAGAAAAAAGCATTGCTGGAACCTTATCCAAGAGCAGATCCAGTTCAGCAGCAGATACTAGCTTAGCATAAAGCCACTGGATTAGAACTTGGATGGAAATTTAAACATGTACCTTGGTTTGAAATAAGATGTGATTTAGTAGCTTAGTGGAAACAGACACTGGCTGCTTTAAAGTTCTTTTTGTCTCCCCTTTTCTTAGAGTCTCTCATGCTTCAGATATGCTATTATTACAATAACTATACTGCCAGATGAAATAGCAACCTTTTGCTTAAATGATTACTTTTATGACTGTTTCGTTTTATACAGTAGATTATCATGACACAAAGACTATATGGCTACAATCTACAATGATTTTCATGTGAAGGGCATTGTCTGTGTAGTGTATTAAAAGTTTCAACGTTTCTTTTAAATCATTAAGCATATAAAGGTCTCCTACAAGTAGAAGCTATTATGTAAAAATTAACCCCCCTTCTGTGATTTTTTTTTCTAAGAAGCAAGTCCAAGAAAAAGTGGATAAAAAAGACGTCTGTCAGCTGCCTACAAAATTGGTGTTTTGAAATTAAATCCTTTCATGTATTAGAAAGTTTTAATGAAAAAATACCCAGAGCTGAGAAATAATTCAGCTTTCCCATGTTCACCATCTGAGTTAGCTGGAAGGAAAAAAAAAGCATGACAAAAGATCGCTAAAGCAATGGGGAAATCACTGCTTGTTGCTGAATAGAAGCATTACGTGCCAGGGTGGAGGGTGGTTTTTTGTTTTCCCCATCTCCTCAGAGCAGAAATAAATGACACGTCTAACAAGTTTGGAGAAGTTAGACATTTCCAAACATTAGATTGGCTTTTTCTGTTCATGCTACAAGAAAACATTGTGAGTCACCATAAGTGAGCCTGACTGGCATTAGTCAAATAAAATTAAGTTTGGGCCTAGTGTGAATCTGCTCTTTAGGACTGGTCCCTTTCATACCTTGGTCACCTCCAGAATACTTTAACCTTCTGTTGTCAAATTGTGTTAAATCCCTGGGGCAAGGACTGCCCTCTTCTTATTTGCAGCTATAATGCCAAGGTGCACAAGGCCCTGAACTTTAATTCTTGATGATCTGGACATGTATTTAAGCCTCTCTGTGGGTATCACAAAGCACTGCAAAAGTGTGAAGGAAGAGCAGTGATATCATTCTCTTTTGTGTGATTGATAAAGACTGACTGGGAAAAAGGCAGCTTATGGTGAATAATACCAAGTAAGGAGAATGAAAACATTGGACAAGCCCAGCCTATTCTCTAGTCAAGCTAAAGAAGGCTCAAAGAACATATCACCCTCTTTGTGTTCACAGGTCCCGTAGACACTACCTGTGAATGCAGTGCACTTTGAGATGGAAATGTTGTCTTGCTCAGATAAAATTATTTGGAGGAATGCATCTTGCTCAACTTCTGCTACCGAAAAGTTACAGTCATCATCTAAACTAATCATCTAGACTTCTCAACAATCAACAAGGAAAGATGAGTGCCTACAGAAAATGATTCACTATAGACACAGCACAGGACAAGTTGTTCTCTCAGATGACCATCCCTCTCAGTGACTATTTGTTGACTAGTTCAAGTAGCTGCCTAACTATTAAATAGCTAAAATTAGGTGAGATGAATCCCATGCAGTCTGGACTAGATTAAATCTCCTAGGGACAGGCCTGAACAGCAAAATGCCTCCGTTTTGCTACATTTGGCAACTGTAGCACAAACAGACAGACCAAAACCAATCAAAACTTAGCTCAGGGAGGTAATGATAGCAATGAAGTACTTGTACTGGGGCAGATGTTAGCACTGGCTGCAAATGACAGTGTCATGGTGCCCATAGGGCTTATGCTCGAGTTCATGTGCAATCACATCTTTGCTTTGCTGCATAAACAAAGTTAATTCTATGTATACAAAGTAATTACAATTTAGCATTTCTATACTGAGCCAATCAAAACCTGTGGTTGATCAAAACAGAGCTAAGGTGGTGAAGTTTCACCTGTGTTCAACATTCTGCCCTGAGTTTACTGGTGTACCCACACCAGGCCAAGAGCAGCTTATCTTGGGATAGTTATTGTTTCCCAGCTGTAATGTTCTGCCTACCTCTGCTTCAGTCACATCTCAAGCAGCAGCTACCAAACTGCAGTGAATTTTAGCCTGGAAAACTGAAATCCATGCTGGTTTGTTTTGACAGGCTGTACTACCCAGCCCTGCCTTCCTGGGTAGCTGGGATCATGATGACAGAATAGACAGTGGCAGGAAACACTCCCCCACTGCCAAAAGAGACTAGTTTCTGTTTCTGGATCAGAATTCTTACTGAAGAAGAAAATAAAAAAAAAGAAAAAAGAAAAGCTTACCATGGAGCCATCCATGCCCATGGATAATTGCAATACATTTTTTGGAATACAATTTCATAGCGATTCATAGAGTTTTTAAAGGTTGGGTTACACTGAGAGCTGGTTTCATTCAGTCACCAGAAATCCATCGGATGTACTTTAGGGAGGATTTCCGGCTTCTACTGTTCAACATGTGCAAGACCCTGACCTGAACTTTTGTGTTATACTAGCAAGTCCTGCTGCTTTTCAGGCAGGTCTGTTACTTTGCTAATTTCTCCATTTTATGAAACAAACCAAACTCACAGTAGTTTGCTTGAAGCTAAAAACTCATTATTCGAGGAATTTCTGAAAAGTAAATGCCCTTTAACTGACTATGTAGAAAGTGCCATCTTTCTGCAGCAGATGAGGGTGGCTTTGTAGAAGATAGGTATATAATTTTTAACAATGCAGTAGTTTATGATAAAGCCCCTAGCTGTTTGCCTTGCCATCCTATCAGTTTCTACTCCTACTGTCAAGTAAGGAGTAAGGAAAAATATCAAGTTGTCTTAACCACTTCAGCTAAAAAAACCCAACAAAAAAACCCAAAACAAACAAGCAACCAAACAAAAAAGAAAGGAGGGGAGGGAAAGCCACCATCATTTAATAGTTTCTGGCATAAGCATGAGGTGGACAGCTGGAGGCAGAAACACTATAGTAAGCCTCCACAGCAAAGTTACCCAAGCTGATCTGCTAGTTTCCCAAGTGAAGGGCTTTCAAAGTATTTGTTTTATATGTGAATTAAACACAGCAATGGAAACAGAAGCCTTTTTGAAGTACCTACCATTAGGTTTTGTACTAGAGTTTTAAGCAGAGGATGCAGAGAAAACATCACCCTCTTCCTAGACTATGTATACTGTACTCAGAAATACTTAACCATTAATATAGTCTAACAATTTACAGTGAAGGATTACCTTGATATCTCACCAAGTGCTACTGGTAATGTTACAGGGTCTTTCTGTGGCAACAAAGCACCAAATAAGAAGCCAGAGCCAGATTTAATAAATTTTATGAAGAAGACGTCTTAGAAAAGACTGCATTTTATGGTGTTCATCAAAGACCATAAATTGCCAAAACAGAAACAAATCTTGAAACTACTTATTCTTGAGCAAGCATATAGGTCTTTGGCTCTGAAGTTAAACAGTGACTAGAGAGCAAAACTAAAGAAATAAAAGAAACCCAGAATTTTTAGAATGTACGCCAAGTCCACAGAGCTGACTGGGGCCAAGGCTCTTGCAAGAACAATTTTTTTTTTTAATATTTAATGGTTATTTAACAATGGTCTCTTGGCAGTCATGTCACTTCACTACAGTTCCTAAAGATTTTTAAGAAAAGATTCCATTTAGTTTTTTTTACTTCTCTTTTTAAGCCACTTGTGTGTGGATCATGTGGCAACCTGTCTGAGCGAGAAAAGGAAGACAAGATATTCACGGACAAACCCAAACACTCTTCAATTGCAGACCAGCTGTTTTACACATTTTCAGGCTACTCAAACCCACTTGTAACTCAGGTGTCTTGTTTCAGCTTATGGTTCAGCTGGAAAATCAACTGAAAGGTAAGCAGCAAAAGAGGAGAAGCCAGTAGGGCACATCAGATCTGACTGCAAAAAATACACCTGGAAATGAAAACAAAGATATCAAGACAATGTGCACTGAGCACAAGACTGATGATGAATGGAGACATATAAATGTATAGACTGACATCAGATGAGAATCTGTCCATCTATGTGAAGCATTTGTACAAATAAAAGGTTATGAATAGACTGCCAAATTGCCATATAATCTTCTGCAAGCTGTGGACCCACTCTGCCTGGGCAAACTGGCAGCTTCCACTCACTTCTTCAGGGAAACCTGGGTCACAACTCACTCAGACTTACGTATGTCAGGGAAGTTGGACCACCAAGTGACAAGGGAAACTTTGTACCAACCTCCCTACCAGGGAGAAATGCCTTTAGGAGTTGGCTTTGAGAAGTAAAATCTTGCAGACGCTCCACTTTAGGTGATGTAATTCTGCCCTGCCCCACATTCAGGGCTATGTTGTTCAAGCAATAACTTATCCTTAATTGTCTTCGGTGAACTTGTCAACACCAGCCTTTTTTTGCTTCTTGTGGGCTTTGCAGATGCTCCCCTCCATCTGTAACAGCATGAAAAAATTACCAACAGGAACATGCACAGACATATGCTCAGAAGCTATCTCTATAGTTCCTTCTATTTTCCACTCATCTCAGAGTTTTGAACATTTATTTGTGCAGCCAGCTATGCCGAATTCCTAGAAACAATTTAATATATATTTCAAAGAGCTCTTTAATGCCAAGACATTCTTCTCCACAGCCAATTTTTTTGTCACAAATGGCAGCATGAGTAGCTTCTGGTATAATCACACTCCTTTTAATTACTGAATCATCCATACCCTTCCAACTGCATTCCAAAGTGTCATCCTCCTTGTCAGAGACAAGAACAATTTCTTGAACACAAGAGCACTGATATTTACTGCTGCCAATTTTTTTCACAGCAATATATTTCCTCTCTCTATGAACACAACACAACTATTTGAAACAGACTTAGGCCAGGGAATAAGAATATGATATTTTTTAGATTAACTTCTGCCTAAGGAAAAAAATAGTTTAAGATATAAGTTGGTGTAGCATGTTTGATTTCAGCAGTAGAAGAGTGGGTTTAATAAGATTTCCCCAAATAACTCTAACCAAGGCCTTAAAGAGGTCTTAATTTTATGTGAAACTAAACTAATTGGCCAGTATTGTGGCCAGGCTACAAAATTAGGGATGAAAATTCCACTAAGCACTCCCACAAGCCGTATGGTTACAGGCAATAAAGTCTCACAAAGGGCACCCAATGCCTGTAATGTTCCAAGCATTCACTTCAGACAGTTCTGAAGTGCTGGTCCTGGTTCTGGCCAGGCCAGGGTTGACCTCCCCAATCAGCCAACACAGGTGAGCTGAGTCAGCCCAGGTGAGCTGAATTAGCTGGAGCTGTTTTCCACACCACCTGACACCACTTGCCCATAAAAGCAGCTGGTTGGGGAAGGGTGAGGGCTGTTTTTTGCCTCTAGGACAGTTGGAGTGTGGTTGGGACATTGGGTCAGTCGGTTCTTACCATCAGACAGCCCTCTGTAGTCATTGGGTCAATAAGGTACTCTGTGTTAGCACTGGGTGTTTGTGTAACTAGCCATTATTGTTCTGTATTCACTTTGATATTTGGCACTAAACTGTCCTTATCCCAACCCATGGTGGCTCTGCCTGTTTCTCTTCTGGGAGTGAGCGAGTGGCTTGGTGGGCATTTGGCCTGTAGCCAGGGCCAAACCACCACAGTCCTTTTTGGCGCCCAGTGTGGGGCTCGAAGGGTTGGGATAATGGTAAAGTCTGACTTAGTTGTGTTAAAAAGCTGTGATAAAATCTTTATCATGTTATTCAAAGAGATGATGGTAACAGTGATGTTTTGTCTGTTCGCATGGCTTTGGTTTGTGAACCCACACACACTTTGCGTGATTCCTGCCCAGCTGTTTATCACCTCAGGAAGGGTAGTCAGGCTCTTAATCCTGTTGTACTGTGCAGTTCTAATTTATGGCGAGATATTATCTATGTTTGTCATCCTTGGAGAGTATCTATATGTGGCATTTCTGTCACTTCTGACTTCATTTAATAAGGTCACTCAATTCATGGAGAAGATAGGGAGGGGATTCTTCCTCATCCTATTTTTCCTTCCAACTTGTTACAACAGCCTTTGAGAACTTTGATTTTTCCCTGGGATGTTCAGACTAGCTTGTATCTGTTGCTCACTCTCCTGAATGTTCTTCGATTTAAGTATTACAAGAAACTGGTTTAAGAATATTGCCAGGAGATTTCAGGGGTGGCATGGTTCATGGGATAGTACAAGCTAATGTCTAGACAAGGAAAAGAAATCTATGGCCTACCAAACCTCAAAAACTGAGACTGTAACTGAGCCAGAAAGAACCCCTATGACAATTGATAATTGCTATTTAAACTTATTCTAATTACACACCAACATGTAGGCTAAACAAACCAGTGCTGATGGGGAATTTAACAGATGAAAACGAATTAGCAACCAGAGCTAGTATGTCACCTTTTGGTATTGCTGATCTGTTGGATCCTGAGGAATATGCTCTATAAAATCAGATGTTTTAAATATCTAAAATGTCTTATTGCCTTTATCTTTTCTTCAAAGTCTAAACATTTTCTAAAACTTACAGGAAACTGTGAAGTGGTTGCAGGTTTTTGTTTAGTTTTGGTTTTGTCATTTTAACTACTATCTTAATTGCATTAGTAAATTGGAACTTTCTTTGGCCAGATTTTGAATGCTTGTGCCTCCCAAAGCACTACTGAAAGGGACACACATAACCCCTTCATTTTTGTTCCCATCAGCACTATCCCAACACCAGCTGGAGCAGCCAAGACAATGAGTTAGGCACAAATGTTAACAAGATCATTTTTTCCTTCTGGGATGCACTTGTGACATTGATTTATTACTCAAACTCATTATGTTGGATAAAGCTACAGTGATTTACAGAACAGGACATTCGAGTTTGTTTCATATCCCCATAAAAGAGACATTGGTATAGAGCTATCCAACTCCCTAGCCTGAGACACAGAAATAGAGATAGGAAAAAGGACGTTTGCCTGTCCATAGTCTTACCAAATATGACAGTTATAGCTTACTTAATAATAAGGGCCTGGATATATGTTTGGATATATCTTCCTTTCATCCCTGTTCTTGATATTTTGTTTCCATTTTTACTTTTCATCTTCTATTAAAACACAACATAGGAAATTAGATTAAAAGAGAGGAAATTATATTAAACAAAAGGAAATTAAATTAAGGAAAATTGTTACAAGGCTGTGAAAGGTTTGACTGAAACCAGCCTTTGGAAATTAATGTCTTCAGACATCCTCTGACACAGTGATAGCTCTCAAGAGGCCACCATGATGTTCAGAAAAGGCTATTCTTTCTCTGGTAACCAGAGGCACTCTTGGATTCTGATATTTGTTTCTGTTCTGTCTCTCTGCTTGAAAGTCAATGCAGGTAAAAACTGGATGTTACAACAATTTGAGTCTTCTTGATCCCCATGGAGTTTGTTATTCTGGCCGAGGTCTCACAAGCAGGTGACTTCTTGCCACCATGACAGCAGTTTACTTCTTGCCACCATGAGAGTCGAGTCAAGAAAGGAATAAAACAAAGATTTTAAAAAGCAAGTAGAGATTCTGATGGAGGCCCTGACCTCATGGCAGTTTAGGAGTTGGAAAGTGCAGTGCAAAAGCTTGCTTTGGACTTGTATAATTATTCATAATCTTTCCCTTCACACCCACTACTGGCCCTTCACTCTATTAGTTATTCCCAGGAGAAGAAGGAACCAGATGAACTAGATCCCTCCTGGCACTAGAAGCACTCTGCATGCTTGAGGGTGGGAAGAGAAGGACACAGATGTAAGAATTCAAATGAACAATGACAGAACAGTGTCTCTATGGATGTTGCCAGCTGCTGGGCTTAGAGGAAAGAGAACACAAGGAAGAGAATGCAGGGCTGATGGTCATTAAAGGTCACTCTCCTCACCTCATTTCTCCCCAAGCTTCCATGTCATACTTTCCCAAACACTAATGAAACCTAATTTTAAATTCTCTGCAGATGGAAAATACTAGTAATTTGTTTATTGTTTGTAATCAGACCTTTTAAAAGAAATATTTTAAAAGAAAAAAAAAACCAGCACTGCTAAGGAAGCCAACAAGAATTTCAAAAGATACCATCTGTCAGAAATCTTAGGACCGAAAAGCAATAATGTCATGAAATCTACTTCCCTCATAGCAAAATTGGGAAAAATTCATAGAATGTCACACATAGAACTAGTTCATTCACTTAGAATTGCTTGGAGCACTCTTTCTTTTTCTGTTTTCTTTTTTTTGTTTTTCTCCTGAGACAGATCCAGTTTAATTTAAACACTTGTGTACAAGAATAGCATTGCAGCTTCTGTGCTATGTAGACATAGATAGTGTGTATCTGTGTGATCTGTCCTAGGGAACCTGCTTTGGCAGGGGGGTTGGACTCAATGATCTCTGGAGGTCCCTTCCAATCCCTAGCATTCTGTGGTTCTGTGACATGGTCACAAAAAGAATTGAGGCAGTTTGCAGAAGCACAAAGTGCTGCTCTAGCCCAACCTGTAGCAAAGAGATACGTAATGTTGCCTGGGATATCACCTTTACATCTCAATTCATTATAATGGGTGGGTGGATGGAAAGAAAGAGAGAGGGAGGAAAAAGGGAGGGGGGAAGGGGGGAAGGGAAGAAGTGGAAAAAAGGAAGAGGAAGGAAGGAAAAGGAAGAAGAAGGAGAAACTAGGAGTAAAATGGGGAGAAAACAATCAAGATGCTATTGAAAATGGGCAGCTATCCTTTTTCAGCATTTTTTGGTATGAAAATAGGTGTGTGACGTATGGTTTTAAGAAGACTCAGTGAAGTTGCAAATTCTAGTCAGGCAAGGTACAGGTTTAGTCCTTCTCACCCTCTCAGTCATAGAGTGTCCTAACTTGTGCAGCTGAGTACAATGAAATTTGTAAACTTATGACTTAAAAAAATTGTGATTGGTAGATTTTACTCACTATAAACCTAAGTCAAATAATTTGTTAATATTTCAGTGGAAAACTGCATTCTTTCATAAGCTAGCTTGAAAACAGATGTGTTTGGATTTTCACAAATCAGATGCTCAAAAGCTTCACACTGCAAATGAGTTTTAAACCATAAAAAAAATATGCAGGGCATTTTCTGGGCTGACATCTGCTTCATTTACCTACAAGATGGGATATGGGAGGGTGTTGTTCCATTTTGGTGTTTGAGAGAATTACTATAATCAGATATTCTATCACATGTTTTTTATGTATTAGGCTCTTTAGTTTCTCACATGACAAATTCAGTACCAATCAGAAGGACTTTCTGAACTTTACCTTTGTGATTTCAATTAAAGGAAGGAAAAAACAGAAAAGAAAAGAAAAAATTAAAAGAAATCTGTTGAATAATACGATTTTTCTCCAAATGATTTTTCCACGTTTGTTGCCAAAATAAACACATGGTACATGTTAGTCTGTCGAGCCCACATTAATTCGTCAGCTGTAGGAACTGCAGTGATTCATTTGCCAAAACCTGTTGCACTAAATCCCACTGTTTTTAAATTGTAACTCCAAACATCCTTTTAGGCTCGCAGAGGGGTTTAATCACAACTTACATATATAGCATTTCTAAAATTACTCTCCACACATCTTTAGAGCCTTGGCAAGGCACGGTATAACCAGCCTGTCACGAGTTGGTTTTCAATTCCTTTTCTACCAAGCTGTAGAAGGCTTAAAACAATGTCCCTGCCATCTGTGACACAGAAGGCAAGGATGTGCTAAACTAGTTTGCTTTGCTTCTGATGGGGAGCTGTGCAAGCAACGCACGGACCAGCTGTGCCTTGACATTGCTGCATTCTGGGATTTCATTGCTTTCTATGGAAAATGAGAGACCTCGGCACAATCTCCTAACAGGCAAGTGGGCTGCTTGACGTTCCTTAAACATACCTCAATTTTATTTTAATGGTCCTTCATGGTGTCCTCCTGCTCATATTTGCTGTACGAGGTAGTGTTATGATGGGAACCCTCAGTGTGTCTCTCTGAAACACTCCATGAGAAATTAAAGAGGAGCTCACAGGCTCTCTGCACATGCAAAATTTAGGTTTTGCCTATATATCTATTTAAAAAATTATATATATATTTCAAGAATGGCTAGTAGAAAATACCAGGGAAAAATGGTTCTCTTTTGTCATTGAACCACAACAGTCATCCCTGTCTTTCCACATATCTAGCAAATCTTTAGGAGATATATAGTAAATAAAAACCCTTCCCCTAATTGTCAATAAACTGCAGATTAAAGCACTCACCCTCTGCTCTGTGGTAGCTGGAGACTACACAGAGCATCGGTTCTCTGTCATAACTGGGGAGCTTGATAGGCCAGGATGCCCAAGATAAAGTATAAAACTATAAAAAGCAGGAAGAGCAGGCACAAGAGCTTGAGACCAGCTGGAGAGGAGCAAAGTTACCACATGAGAGAAGGAAAACTGGACAAAAATCAGCAGTCTTGTGAGGTGGGTGGGTTTGGTGATGCAGGAGGAGGGGAAGGAAGGGAGGGAAGGTATGACTGCACCTCTTCTCTGTCTCCTGCATCCTCTTCTCTGTCTCCCAGTTAGAAGTTCCTGCCTGCACACTGGCATTCCTCTATGTGCATGCTGACACCAGGACCTACCGCTGGCTTTCTTCATCACCCACTGTTAGGTAAAGCTGGGAAAAATAAGTGTAAGCATCCTGCAAACGCAGATTACTGACCAGTCTGGAGAAGGGAAGTTGACACATGTAACCTAATATAATTGCAGCAGCACAAGTCATTACAATTTCCCTCATTGAATTTATCCTTAGAATTGAAAATCCTCTAATGTGCCAAGATCTTTGCAAACAAGCTTTTCTTTCTTGTTCTTTTCCTAAAGCAAAAGAGCAATTGATCAACGCATTTCAGAGAGATGTGACTTGATCTATAGGCTAATTGTACTTTTCTTCAGGCTGGTTTGAACACCCATTGATGTTCCAAGTCCCAGTGAGCAATAAAAGCAATAGGAAAGGAAGTGGTTGAGGGACTACATTGACACCATTGTTTTAGGGCATTTTAGCAAGAGGGGTGGATAAGAAGAAAACAAGGAACTTTCAGTGCCCTAAGGAAGATTATTCTCATGCAGAATATTCATCCAACATGCTTCAACATTTCCTAGTCTTAACCTTTCCCCCTGTTCCTTGTCTACTCTGATAATTCATTTTCAGTTAGGACTATTCTAATAAATATTCATTTAAAGAGCACTGAGACACATTTTATTACTTTATTAAAGCTATTTTGAACTTATTTCAAATACTATTTTACCTTTCAGTAATGCAGTGATGTTATTAACAAGCATTTCTAAACCATTTCCACATCTAATTCATTTACTCAGATTCCTTCCAAGCAACAGATACATTAACTTACTATATTTTCTCCTGGAAATATCTGGACTCACACTGTTAAAGGCATAAGTAAGGGAGCCTTGGTGGTTTAGAAGACTGATATTAGTATTGTATGGTTTATTACCTGTAGCAATTTTTCTATAGTCTTCAGAGATAGAGGAGACCTACACTGTTTCACCTCTCTTTGAACTCAGGAAAGAAGCCTGAAATAGACCACTTTTTCCCTCAATTTGTTTGCCATTATGACTGAGAAATTAGAGAAAGGCATAGAACATCCCTTGTGTCCAACTAAATAAACAGTAAGACATAAACAGTCCTGGTCTTGCATCTCAGTTTCAATAGGAGTAGGTATGAGATGTGTGCAGCCACAGACAAGTTCTCAGGCACTTCTGCACAATGTGCTTCAGATGCTGCCTCTGGCAAGAGTGTGAATAAGTCTTTGTGCTTCATTTATATGCAGCCAGGTGCTATATATTTATGTATGTATTTCTGATACAAATATTTTTTTCTTAAAAAATGACCACAATTTTCTGGTGATCAAACTTTATTCACCTAATCTGGCTCTCAAAGCATCTTTGATCCCTAAAAATTTCAGTGTGTCTTGGGAAAGCTCCCTTCCCATCATCCAAACAATGATTTCTCGTGGGTGACATTTGTCCCTGACACATCAGAAATCCCTCTAATGACACCATAATTTACAGCAAATTAATAACAAGAAGAAGAAAATAAATTCCTCATTTTAATTCATCTGCTTCTATATTTGCTCCTCAATGGGGCAGACCATGCTGAAGGAACAAAGGGATTTCTCCCTACTTTTTTCTCTTTTTAACTGTCGTTGGGAAGAAAAAAAATGACCCAGTTCTTGCATTTCAGTCCAACTCTGTGTATTTTCCACCTGCAGCAGGATTTTGAGACTTTGTACCTGCTGAATAAGGAATTCCTTCTGGATGTTTGTTTTCATTCATGTTGGGTGGTCTTCTCAGACTGAATGATTTTCACAGGAACCACAACCATAAATGAAAATATCCTTTCAGGAGGATATTTTATCCTCTATTTCCTAAAATATCTGTTATCCTATTTGCAATACTTGTATTTATTTACAAAATAATTTTCAGTGACAGAATGGACTAATGGACTATGAAAACACAGATACAGATAGATACAGATTCAAGGTGGTACGATGTTAGGAAATTTTAATAGCAACAGAAAAATGCAGATCGGAAAGATGTGCTGTGAATGGAGCAGGATGAAGGCATGACATGGAATTCCGGGTAATAAAATGGAGAGACTCTTCAGTGCATCTCCAATTTTGGATTGCACACAGTTACAGAGGGTAAAAACCTGGCTACATCTCAGCCCAGTGGCATGACTCCCATTAACGTCATTGGGGTCATGATTTCATCTGCAATGCATGAAGGAGCCTGCCAGCTCTTCTGTGCTCCTGGGGAGAAGAATGGGGCTGCACCACATTATACCTACTGCCTCTAAGTGACACTCAGCTTCAACATACAAGACCGGTCCAACCTTTGAAACCTTTCTCAGGACACTGCATTTGGTTTTGATTTGCGTGGAAATCTGTGCTCTTATGCAGAGTTTCCAAAGCCTGTATGTGTCGCCGGCTAACCACAGAAGCAGCTGCTTCCAGCACTCCCTGTGACATTTTGGAGGAGAATCGGGCCAGCTCTGCATGGTTTTCAAACTCCCAGTCTTCACATAAAAGTTGTTTTTTGGGGAAGGACAGAAACACTTGAGTGCCGCAAGCGTAACCAGTTTCTCAAGAGGTTGTTCTGCTCCCTGCACTCAGCCAAGACACAAAACTGCTAACATACTATCTCCACCACAGGCACACAAAAAGTGCACCGGTTCAGAGAAAATAACAAACTATGCTTGTTCTCCAAAAATTAAGCCAAACTTTTCGCCCTGTCTCTAAATAGAACATGATTTTATTTCATAGCCCCATTTTTACACTTTTATGTTTTCCTCCTGGAACTTAGCACTTCTCTGTGAATTGAGCAGTCTGCTCCCATGGAAGGCCAAGTGTGCTTTACAACTCATGGTTTCTCTTCAGTGTTGACAAAACTCAACCGATTTCATCTTCACCTTTGAGATGGTAAGGTTTGGTTCAGGGACTAGAGGCTCTTCCTGAGACTCTAAGGAACCAGTAGTGTTCCAGGTGATCTGAGGGAAAAGGGATGAGTTCTTTCCCTTGGCAGCCCTGGGGGTCCCCAGGGATACTTCCAGCACTTGGGACATCAAGGAAGCTCATTTGGGCCTGGTTACAATGCACATTGAAGGGGCTTCGGGTTCTACTGAGTAACACAGGGGTGAAGAATTTGGTGGCATTGTGCACAGGTGATATTTCAATTTCAACACAGTGGTTAATCTGCTTCCCTTGCAAGGGTGGAGCTGCAGAAACACAGAATTAATCTTCACCAACTCCTGACAGAGATAAATCCTTGACAGATCTGCAGGAATTCCCCCTCTTAAAACCATTCTTTCTAATTCAAAATGGCTCAAAAGAACATCAAAAGCTTGTACTGGTCAGATATAATCCAACATGGGATCATGTGCTCAGCTCCCAAAGAGCCAGCTGTTGTAGTGCCTTTCAGCTAATGTTGAATCTTTTCCAACTTAGTGGATTCTACAATATCCTTGCAACTTTCTGTTGACAAGCAGGTACCCACTTATTCAAGTAGCATTTGTAATATGATATAGTTCAACTTAACGGTATTTGATAAGACTTTAAAAGAGTCCTAGGAGTGCTATACTTGAATACCATGACTTCTGTGCATGATTAGAGCAAAGAACCTGAGTAAAAGTAGCTTTGTGATGTCTGTCCTATGCTGTTGGCAGAACATAAAATGAAACCATGATTAATCAATTATAACATTTTATTTTAGGTGGTACCAGGTGAAGGAAGCAATACCGTTTCCTTAATAGGTGCAATCTAGGACTATCCGCTGTAAATACTGCAACAGTCTGTCTACACCAGATCATAGACAAAGCAAGAAGATGGATATGGCTATTTTGGCTTCCTTGGCCCAGGAAACTTTGCCTCCCTCTGTGCCCTGGGGAGATTTACTATTTTGCTTCACTCTAGAATCTGAGTGATTTACTTTTGCTCACTTAGAAACATGGAAGTAGTCTGAGAAATGCCTAGGGATTCTTCCATACAAAGAAGATAGCATGGATGCTTTGAAAAAAAAAGTGGCTGAACGAATTTCTTTAAAAGCAAAGATGTAACACATGAAGAACCTTGCTTCAATCAAAAAAATGAACAGATGTGCTTATCAGCCAGTCATTATAAACTAAAAATTTACTCCATCTAAGTTTAACATCTGTGACCTTTCAAACTCAGCTGATTAGCATAGCCTACTTGGCCATGACTGACTTAGAAGCCTTTCAAGGAAAGGATCAAGATAAAAATGCACATTATCATATGGCGTGCTGAAGGATTTACCACTTCTCTCAGTCTACCTTCCTGAAAGGCAAATCTCCTTGTTTAAAATATATGTAGGGTTAATGGTTGAATTACAGGAACAGATAGTAGTTTGAGTTAGCATTCATTTGGAACAATATAATTCCATTCGTTTCCATAAAATAAATATGGCTGGAGAAACATCACTAATATGAAGTGATGTTGTATATATTGCTCTAAGAAGTATAAATGTTATAAACGGTTTCAGAGATGTGTGTTGTTAGATACCTGTCCTGGGAAGATGAAAGTGAGTAAGATCAGTTGTACCTGACTAAACTAAATTATCTATAGCGAGAGTAGTTGTGTTTATAATTATTATTGGTATAAATTTGGTGTCATGAGGAGAAAACATGTCTTACAGTTCAACCAGATTTAGCCTGTAAATCAGATTGGAGCTTTGTTCCCAGTCCTGTAACAGAATCACTGTGGTACCATGAACTGCAACTCATGCATCTTTTCTAGATAGATTCAAGTGACTTCAGTTCCATCATTGTCCGTTTCTGTGTTATTTATAATTTCTTAGTGGTATTTAAATATTATTTCTTAGTGAGTGGTATTTTCTTAGTGGTATTTAAATATTTCTTAGTGGTATTTAAAATAAGCAGATTTATATTAATCATCACTATAGGCAAGTTTATCAAAAATGCTATCTATTATATATCTCTCCTGAACATCTCTGAAGTTTCTGATGTTCCTGAATAAAACAAGGATCTGTTTCTTACAGAGCAGAATAAGAATCTCTAAAACAGTAAATTCTTGAGTTTCTAAACCGGATTAATTCTGAGAAGTCATATGAAATCAAAAGGGACCTTTAAAACACAAGGGTTTTTTAAATCAAGATGCAAGAAATGGTAAAACATTCACTGTGGTCTGCATAGAGTGGGCCACTGACCTAAAACCTGATCCAAAGTTCTTTGGTTACTGCAGGTTCACACCAGTGGTCCTCCTTCCTGCTAGTTTCACTAAAAAGATACAGAAACACAGAACTTGTATCCTCTTTCATAAATACTACTTTATGGAGACAACACTACACAACCATGATCATGAAAGAAAGTGATGCAGGACTTCCCTTAGTTAAGTTCAGACCAACACAATGTCAGAGATGCAGACTGCTAGTAGAGGCTGCCTGGAGTTCACCAGCTAAAAGACAATAGAGTCTGAGTGAAAAATACAATTTCAACTATATTACTTCAATTAAATTACTTTTATTGAAGGTTTGTTACAAGTTTACCTTCAAGGGAAAGCAATGTCAAGACTAAATATGAGCTCTCAATACAATACATCTGTATGTTTTACTGAACATTATTGTAGGAGAGTTATTCACATTAACTTATTTCATTTTTTCCGGATTTTGTATGTGCTACTTGCCCACAATTTCTATGAAAAAGTTATCTTCTTGTTTTATAAATGTCCTATCCTTTTATTTCAGTCTGATTCATAAATTCTGAGGTGAATGATCTCCACTTAAAATGTGTGTCATTAAATTCAGGCACATATATAATTTTTTTCTATTTCATATTTTTTTATCAGCAACGCTTTTAATAATAACAGGGATGTAAATAAACTGGAACAGAATTATATTAAAATTTGCATTAGCCAGTAATGGCTATTTTCAAAATAGTCAACTGTTCTACTGTATGTTTGTTAAAAGCTGAAACTGATGTAGGAGAATGAATAAAATGAGAATATTCAAATATAATTGTGGCTTTCATATGTTAATTTCCAAATTTGAATATGGTCATTGTGAAAGATGCCAGTTTTTTCAGTGACAACATTTTTTCTTAACAAGGAACTGAGCTGAGACCACCAGCATATTTCATACACTAACTCACAAAGAAATGATCCTATATTTTGCTCACAATCTTATACAGCTCTAATTTTTTTTTTTTTTTTTTTGTACAG
>VZTU01013276.1:67975-167652 GCA_013400835.1 Zapornia atra
CAACCCTAAAGCTCTTCAGTCAGGGTGAATACAAATAACATGAGAGCTCATTTCATACATTAAATATTTGTGGCAGGAAAAATTTGGAAAAAATATAAAGCAGGTAAGCTTTCCTGGTTGGTACAGAGAAACAATGCAGCAAGAACTGCTTTATTTAAATTGTTCTTTAACTGCATATTTCTGAGATAAATATTTAGTAAAATAAAATCTCTTACAAAATCTAGAAGCTTATTTTTTAAATCACCTATGAATTTTTCATGTTGCTTCTTGACAGAAGCAGAATTACATTATTTTCAGCAAGGCAGAAATTTTACCGCCCTTAACTGTCAAACCTTTTCCCCCAAAATAGTAGAAAGATTCCTTGTCAATGTTTTGAAAACACACCTTTAGTTATCAGGCAGAGTAATATCACCAAATAATAACACTTTGCTACTAGAAGGATATAAACCATTGCAGAGCAAATCCAGTGAATGTGTTTTTTACATGTAGTTAAAAATATATGCTATGCAAGCATATGTTCCCAAGGAAATCTTTCATTTCTTTCAAAGAAGATACGTATTTGAACCTGTATGTTTTTAAAACCAAGCATGCTATCCCTTTATAGTATATTGATGTGTTCCATGGGACTGATCAAAAATGGGACATTGGGGTCCAAAATGTAAATTTGTCAAGAAAGTGGTGCCTTGCTGCATGGCAGCATGTAATCCACAGACCCCTTCTCCTTAGCCATGTCTACAGGGATCCAAGAAGCTCCAGCTAGATGATTATGTGGAAAAATCTACACCTACAGCCGATAGCCAAACACAATAATTCATCAGAAATTACATCACATGTTTTTAAAAGACCAGAGGGATTTGTGGGTGAAGGAAGCGGGGTGGTGGACAGGTCTGGGAGGAATTGCTGCTGTTTCGTTACTCATTCTCTTACCATCCTTTCAGCTTTTAATGAAAGGATCCTAGCCCAGCTTACTTACCAAGACAGATAACTAACTACTCTGCAGCTGTGAGGAAGATAGCAATTACTCTTTGGCGTGTTGGCACAAAAACCTTAGCTTTGACTAGACAAGTGGGGCCAGCTTAAAGGTAGGTATTTTGCTTAACCATTTAGCTAAACTGAGACTTGTCTTTCAGAAGATTTTTTCATCTGCTAGAAAGATCAGTTAGGTTACAAATGAAGAAGTGTTTATAACTCAAATACCCAAGGCTGGACCTGATTTAAATTAATTTTGAGATTAAATTAAAACCATTCATAGCTCTAATTTCAGTTGATAAAATCAGGCTTTTGACTAAATTTCCATCTTAGATAATGAGGTGCAAATATGGATTCAAGCTGACTCTTACGAATGATCTTAAATAGCTGACTAAAAAGCCAGCTCCTCAAAAAGAAGTCCCAGTGTACTAAAAAAGAAGGAATAGCTCAATACTTTCAGAACAAAACCTCGGAAACATCAACCAAGCGCAAATTCATTCCATGTCCTGAACTCCTGGAATCTAAGAGCAGACAAAAATGAGCACAACATTTCTGAGGTGAGCCCTCTGTTAAACACTTCCCAGACTTTTCTCCATTGGAAAACTTTTGTAGTAAGCAGAAGCAAATGCAGAAAAACCAATGGGATTTAAGCATCAAAGTCCTTTAGGCATCTTTGGATATCCTGTGATTAAAACAATTTTCCCAACAAATAGGTTGTAGAAAATAAATACAATTTATGTTTCTAGGTGTAAAATGTAATGAAGTGGACCAATGCTAATTGCATTATTTCCCTTTTCCTGATTAGATTTTACTTCAGTTAAAAGAAACACAGATTAGGTGTGCTATGATACGCAGCCTTCAACTAAATAAAATACATTGAAGTAAAACATAATAAGGTTTTTTTGCATGAGTATGATGGGATATAATATAAAGGATAATAAAAGGGTTAGGAAACAGATCATTATATTATATCAAGAGATAATTTAAGGAAAAGAAACACCAAGACGCATTCAATAAATATTCAAGAGTCAACTTCCAAGACCAGAATTTTTGAAGAAAATTTTAACAGAGGCACCTCCAGTGAAGGCAGCAGCTAGAGAACTTTAACCTTTTGTGTGTGACTGTAGTAATTATCTTCTCTATCATCAGGTTATATAAAATGACTTGCAATATCCAGGAATGGTAACTCAGATCTTCCGATCTTCCAGCTCTCTACTTTGTTTGACTACCCATAAAATGTGAATATTTTGAACTTTAAGGCAGTAAGTGAAACCAGACGATTATTTATTAATAACATCCAGCTGGGGAGCACTTTGATGGCAGAAAGCAAACCTTTTTCGATATACACATGGCCAGATTCTTTTCACATTAATTGAGATTGACTGCTCTTCTTTAAGGCTCCCCTACAGCACAGCAGTAAAACACATTTTTCATTTAGCGGCTCGACATGCCAACATGTCTCTAAGCACACTTCAACAAATTCACAACACGCCAGGCAGTTCTCAGCTAAGTCACCCAAGTCCAACTCAACCCTAAGTCAGCAACCTTCTGTTGTTGTGGTGTGTGAAGAGCAAAGCTGGAGGAGGTACGTGGGTCTGCATCACTGGGGACACCCAGAAAATCCAAATGCTGTCTGCTGCTGGGTTTTGTGGGGTGTCACACCACTGTCTACATCCTGAGGACTACAGGCAGTTTGGGCACAGACTTGCAACATGTCATAAGGGCACAGTCTCCATATTCCACTGATAAATGTACCATGGGAATAGTTATTGAATTGTGAAGGATCATAAAATATATGCAATCAGAACATGTTTTTTATATCAAGATGAATTCTACCACCAGCTTGCTCATAGTGGTTTAGTTTCTTTGGAGAATGAGAACTGATTTGTCCTCAATATGAAGGGAGATAGTTGTTTTGTTGGGTTTTTTTCGCTGAAGACTCGCTTATGTTGACACTAGTGAATGAAGTATTCCTTGGACCTTTCTCTGGCATCCAGGCCAAACATCACAGGAAAGCCCCTAACCATACTAATAAACCCTCCTACCCCAAAAGCAGAGCTAGATTCAGTAAAATTCAGTACCAGAAATTCCTCCTGGTACTGTGCAGCTTACTAAAGTAAAAGTCATCTGTGGTAGGTGGAATGAATCCTTTCATTGAACATACATCATAAGAAACCTTACTAACGCCCTAGATGTCAGTCAGGACAGAATTTAGACAAAATGAGCTTAATCAGTTTCAGCTATGAACAGTTGCCTTTCTATGAGATGGTTGAAAGCCTTGAGCACAACTGCTTTGCAGACCTGCAGACGGGTATTTGAATATTCAAACATCTAAAAACCCCTTCAATCAGCTCGCACCCAGGTATTAATTTCAGCTAGAGAGAGAAATATCCCTTTGGCTTCAGCAACTGTTCTCTGATTGCTGACTTCTTTGCACTTGGACCTCAAAGGCTTATTTGCCTGGTGCTTAGAGAAACGTCTTCTCTTCATCTGCACAATGTGACAGGCATCCCATTGCACAGATGGTTTCCAGCCACTGCCTTTTTCAACACACATGTGCATACACCAAACCCTAGTCTCAGTTCTTCAGTCTTCCTGCCCTACAGACCTTTGTGCCCTTGCCAAGACATTGGACAACCCTAGGAGAACACAGATCCTGTTCAATTAAATGAAAAACAACCTCAACACATAGAAATCAACTACAAATGTTCACGATAACAAACCAAGCCAAAATGTGCTTTTCTAATTTATTTTCTATATTTAAAAAATCCACTGAACATTTGTAGTCGATTTGTAATATTATGACTTCCTTTACAGTATAGTTTTAATTTGTTTGTCTTATAGTTAACCATTGTTGCCCATTGTTGTCTCCTGCTGCTTATTCTTTCATCCAGATGCAGAGAGGACCTTGAAGACCGCCTCACTGTTTTAAGATCGAGTTTATTATGATAGCTGCCATGGATATGCTCTGCTAGATGTTGATCTGTTTTAAGGAGAGATCAAGATTTGGCAAAACAAATGAGATAATTCCTGTCTTTGTTTAAAAAGATCTAACCCTCAAAACACATTCCTATTACAAGTACACACATTTACACATTTTTATGCTCAACCTCAGTGTAATTGTATGGAGGAGTGTAGCCTTCCAGTCAGATAATGAATGTAACACATGATAGAGCACTGTAGTACAATGTTTTTTCTGGCACGAGCTTAGGATGACTGCACTCATTAAGAGTGAAGCCATATTATTAAAGGACACACTCCCAGATTAAGTGGAAGAAACCAAAATAAGCAATTTAATTCATAACTGAAGTTAAAGGTTAGCAATTATATACATATAATGTCTATTTTATATATAAAAAGAAAATGTAAGATATCTATAGGGTGTGTATATATATCTGTATATAAGATAGGAAATATTTATGTATAACATAAAGTCTATAAAGAAGCTCCATGGACCTGATTCTGTTCTATGACTAGTTGCCACTACATACCAAATTTCACCTATATGTTATCACCTTGACCCCCTGCACTCCATCACATCCCACGTGTGACCAGCTCTGTCCTGCCACAAATGGAATGTTTGAAATATCTGGGAGTGATATTTGCTTTTTAAGGCTATAATACTTTCAGCACCATTGATTACAACCCAGTGCAGTTGCAACTGTCTGCAGATCTTCAGCCCAATGATGCATGATGAAAACTGAAACATCCATTTGTGAAAGTAACAACCTGAGGGGTCAGGAATGAGGACAGCAGACAGAAATGTGTGTGAGAATTGACAGTGATACAGCAAATGAATGAAAAGAAGACAGGAAATACTCAAAGGCTATGTTGACACTGTCTTAAAGAGCAGAGTCCACAAGAGCATCTGTCCTCCATCTGCCCATCCTTCACAACATTTCAGACCCCGCTAGGAAGGAGCCTGGCCAAGCTAACTGCCAGATGTCGACTCACGACATCATGGTATGTTTGACAGAAGCCTTGGGGAGACAAGCACAGGCACCTGCAGATTTGGGTGTACAGCAGCCTCTATTAAGTCAGTTCCAATGTACGAGGTTTGTCCAGTATCAGTGCCTGAAAGCAGTAAGGCTCAAAGACCTGGGTTCATACTTTAAGACAATATAGGTAGATTTTTATGGAGCGGTTGATGTAGAGTCATAAACATAATTCTGAAGAATTGATTCTCAGGCCAGTAAAGTCAACAGGCCCTTTTCCCATACCAAGTTGCATCCAACATTGCTTATCCCTTGTAGGATCTTCTAATATCCTGAAAAGCAAGCCTTTGTCAACTATGTGTCAACTACACATAACAAAGGAGTCATTGTGGTAAATTATACTGATAATTTAGTGATGGATTACAAATACTAATGTTTGCATTATGCTTGGGTGAGGCACATCTTTGTTTTTATTTTTCTGTCCTGAACTGAATGGTCATTAGTTTCCATGCAGAGGGGGCTCTTTTCCAGTACTACATCATATACATAAACTCCTTATTTGTTTTTATGTGCAGGTTTGGAAAGCTGTAGGCACCCCTATGTTGATACTGAGACTCACAAACTACTGAAGTGCAAAAGTATGTGAAAATCCCTACTGATTTCATCAAGGCTCCTCAGAAGGTACAATAGTCCTCCCACATAAATCCGATTACTAGCTCTGCCCTTCATCCTGCAGAGACCTTTAGTACCTTTGCAGATGAAAAATATTTGTTGTAAGCCATCATCAGTTATGTTGCGAGGGGGAATCCTCCTCAGCCATTCCTAAAGTCCAGGAAGAAACAAAAACAAAACTTTACTTTAAAGCTGAACAAACATTCATTTCTCAAGGATACCTTTCCTCTGAGTTATTTCTACTGGGAATGATTTCTGACTCTCTCCGAGGATCTGAGAAGTTCTAAAGGGGAATTTAAAAGCAATTTTGTTCTTGAAAAGACTGACAGCAAGAAGTAAACCTTCAAGTTTATCTCCCCATTGATAGTAGAGAAGGTTTTCTTGTGTCTTTTCAAGACAGGCTGAGAGATGACAATCTTACCTCAAATTCCTGTTCTGGGCACTAAACAGTGATCCACTATCATAGAACAACTCCCAAACAAGTTAATGTCCTGAAATTTGATTTCCAGTCGCCAGAGTCTTGCATAGCTTTATGACATCCTGAAAAGAAACATATAGGGTCCACCATCTGACAGTTTCGTTGGCATAGCTTGTTTTCTTCTGTGTGTTTTAATATACCTATGCTTGATTTAGCAGGAGAGTGCAAGAAAATATACAGATGCCATCAGAGCCGGCAAACAGGCCCAGAAAAATGCTGGGAAACTCCAAAGGGAAAAAAACCCAATAAACATTGCAGAATCTAAATGTAAATTGTAGAAAACTCAGAACTGGGGATGTTGAGGGCATGGAACCACACCACGCTGATTTTCTTTGCCCTAACAGTCATTTCTCAAAGTTCACTACTAACTATTTTCTGAGTGGTCCTGAGCTCCCTATTCTTCTGGAGCAATAACAACATGGATGAAGCACACTTCTGGAGTACTCTGTGTTGGTCCTGAGTGTCTCAGACCTACTCATGGAAATAGTTGACCCATAAAATGATTCCATTAATTTAATGAACCACAACTCTGCTCTATTTTACTTCTAAATTTGGGAAATTTAATCTAAATCTCTTCTACAATTTTCTGATTTCTTTGTACTTTCTCATCACTGGTTACCAGGAAAGAATTTCTGCTTTTAAAATATCAGTGAGCATACTCACTATTTTTGACATCCATGTAAATCATGGGAACAGATCACTGCAGACTTTCACAAGACTTCTTCTGAATCTGAAGATATCATAATGTAAGAAATTATAGCCTTGCCTTCTTTTCTAAATTTAAGCCTTTCTACCATTATACAGAATCACAGACTGGTTTGGATTGGAAGGGACCTGAAAGATCAACCAGTTCCAACTCCCCCTGCCATGGGCAGGGACACCCTCCACTAGATTAGGGTGCCCAAAGCCCAATCCAACTTGACCTTGAACACTGCCAGGGAGGGGGCAGACACAGCTTCTCTGGGCAATCTGTGCCATTGCCTCACATTGAAGAATTTTGTCTTTATATATAACCTAAATCTACCCTTTTTCAGCTTAAAGCCATGACCCTTTGTTCTATTACTCCCTGCCCTTGTAAACAGTCCTTTTCTATCTTTCCTGTAGTCCTTATTTAGGTACTAGAAGGCTGCTGTAAGGTCTCCCTGGAGCCTTCTCTTCTCCAGTCTGAACAAGGCCAACTCTCAGCCAGTCTTCGTAAGAGAGTGGCTCCAGCCCTCTGATCAACTTCACAGCCCTTCTGTGGACTCACTCCAACAGGCCAATGCCAATAAACAAACTAAATGTTTGTCTCACTAAAACTTTTACCCTGAAGTAACAGCTTCCAGGACAACATTGTGTTAAATCTCTCACATCTGACATATGAGACACTACAAGCCCTTCATAAGCTACAGTTCTTCTCCAAGCTATCAGTGCTGTGTGACTGCTGTATCTAAAGACAAAGAAAGCAGAACTTAGCAGATTTGGTTCTATAAATCAATGATGAAAATGTGAAAGTAGAATTGCAGAATCACAGGACATCAGAAGTGAGGTCTGGAGGTGATCTGGTCCAACCTCCTTCTTAAAGTAGGGCCGACTTCAAAGTTCTAGAAGTTTGCTCAGTACCATAGTTTCTGTGGGCAACCTGTCCCTATGTTCCAGCAAGCTCTTCACAGACACCCAGGAATTTAGTTTTCATTTCAGTGCAGACTTCTCAGGTTTCTACTAATACAAGGAACTTCTAACAGAAAAACTTAGGAAAAACTTTTGCTCAGAAAGATCCTGGGAATGAAGTCACTGGAAACTGTATGCAATTCCTGAATTCCACTTGCCGGTGATCTGCGATATAAACACACTGCTTCATCCTTATTTTCATCCATACCAAGCGATATCCCTGGTATAAAAAAGACAGGGATCTCCTGGAAAGAGTCCAGAGGAGGGCTACAAAGATGATTAAGGGCCTGGAGCATCTTCCCTATAAGGAAAGGCTGAGTGAGCTGGGACTGTTCAGCCTAGAGAAAAGAAGACTAAGGGGGGACCTTATTAATGTTTATAAATATCTTAAGTATGGGATGCAGGGGGAACTGGCCAGCCCCTTTTCAGTGGTCTGTGGGGACAGGACTGGGGCAATGGCTGTAAACTGGAGCACAGGAAGTTCCGCACCAACATGCGGGAGAACTTTTTCACAGTGAGGGTGACAGAGCCCTGGGACAGGCTGCCCAGGGAGGTGGTGGAGTCTCCTTCTCTGGAGATATTCAAGTCTCGTCTGGACGCCTATCTGTGCAATATGAGCTAGGGAGCCTGCTTTGGCAGGGGGGGTGGACCCGATGATCCCTCGAGGTCCCTTCCAACCCCTATGATTCTGTGATATGAAATGAAGAACTAAAAAGGGTTAACAAAATTAATTCATATTAGACATTCAAATACTTCATGGAACAAGAAGAGATGATAATTTCTCTGAATATCCAGCATTCACCACAGAAAGGGAAAGAGATACCAGGTGAGCCTGGAACCTGGTCCAACAACAATCTGATCTGATATGGCAACTCCATGAATTTAAATTTCTTCAAAGATTTTTATCTCCCTGGCACCACTACAGCTCGGAGGAGCTAGTTCAGTAATAGGAGTAGAAAGACAAATAATTATTTTTAAAAATTCAAAAAAACAAACAGTGTGGGTATAAACTGTAAAGATTTACATAACCCAAAACCTAATGCAAACATAGCTAGTGAGCAATTATATATATATATATGTATGTATAGGAAATATAACAAAGAATTTGGAAGAAAAGTGAAAAAAAATATACATCTGCTGCTAGTGATATAATGTAGCTAGAAAGTGAAGCTAAACATACATTTTAAAGAATAATAATAAACTGGAACACTTTACTAAGGGTAGTATTTGGGTCTCTGTCACTTGCAAACAGTTTGGCTAAGACAGAAATTAATTCAGAAAGTCCTATGGCCTGTATTATGGCAAAAAAACCACCCTGGTTTAAAGATCACTATGGTCATTTCTGCTCAATACCAATCTGTAAGTCTAAGTTACCAAACATGATCATACTGTCAAGTAAAGTCAGTAGAAATCTAGGGAAACTAATAAATAGAGTAAGGTAATAGAAACTTGTGGTGGTTTTGGCCCTAACCAAAAGCCAGATACCCACCAAGCCACTCGCTCACTCCCCCCTTCAGCCGAAAAGGGGGAGAAAATAGATATTGGGAGGCTTAGGACCTGAGATAAGGACAGAGGGATCACTCTCCAAATAATGCAATGGGCAAAACAGACGCAGCACAGAATAAAGGAAAGAAAAGGTGATTTATTACTACTTACTACAACTACTACACCCCATGAACTGGAACGAGATAAGAAGTGGCCAGGTCTTCAAGCACCTTCCCCCCACCCCTCCCTTCTTAGCAAACTTAAAACTCACTGTTTTACTCCCTTCTTCCCCCCCCAACATGGCGTGGGGAGGGGCAGGGAATGGACAGTGGGGTTCCGGTGATTCCCAACAAGCTGCTTTTCTTCCCCCAGATATTATCACTTCTACTTCCTCCCCCCACCCCTCGCCTCTTCNTGTCTTCCATCTCAGCTGTGGGGGGGGGCATTCCACATACACACACCCTTCCCCTGCGGCACTGTGGGGTCCCACCCACGCGAGAGTCGTATCCATGACCTTCTGCAGCGTGAGTCCTCTCTATCGGGGAATCATCCCCTCACCACAGGCCTCTCAGCAGGACTCTCCCCTCCATAGGGTGCTGACATCCGGGTCCAGACCCCCCGGCCTGGTCCCCCGCAAAGTCACAAGTCCCTTGGCAAACCTGCTGAGGCGTGGATCAATCTTCACAGGGCATAGTGGTCTCTGCTCCCCGTCTTCATCCATGGGCTTCGGGGGGGCACCCGTTTCACCATGGACTCCACCACGAGCTGCAGGGGAAACTCTCTTCCTGCATTCTTCATCCCCCTCCTCCCGCGGGCCTGGCCTTGGCGTCTGTGCAGCTTGTTACATCTTCTCACTCCCGCTCCGGTGGCAAAGTGCGCCTGCCAGCAGGTTTTTTTTCACCTATATGTGATTCACAAAGGCACTATGACCAGCTCTGATAGGCTTGGTCTCAAATTTGGCCTTGAATGTACCAGTGTTTTCAAAACATGGGGCTTGCAGAAAGTTGTAACTGCAGCCTACAAGAGCCACTGAAGCAGCAGTTACGCCAAACTGCAACAAAACTACAACACAACTCCCAGTGAGGCAACTATATTCCTCCAAGAGAAACCTTCAGCATGACAGAGCCTCATGTGTTGAGGAGCTGTCAGAGGAAGGTCTGCTCTGCTCTGCTCTGCTCTGGTGGGACTCTCCTCTCTCACATCTCTACAAGTCTGCTTTCCAGCCCAGTCCACTCCCCCCGGCTCCACCATAACCAGGGTAGATGAAAAAGTGTTTGTATAAGGCAATTCAACTCATCTATCTTCAGTACCTGTTTTAGGATGGTAATTCACTAGCTATAGAAAGAGCCTAGATGTTTGTCTTAGACCAAACATCTGAGTTTTAAGTGGCTTGAATCTTCTGACCATTTGGAAAACAGAAAATTAGAATCAGAAGAGAACACTCTTGCTAAACTAGGGGATAGTCTCTCAAGACACACACAAAAAGCCTTTTGCTTTCCCTGCTTAAAAACAGAATCAAATCATCACACTCGATGTACTAAAGATGTATCCTGTCTTTGATGGGTGGAATAATTCCCCCTCCAGGTTGAATGTTAAGGTATAATATTACCAGGGCTATCTTCCAGTGGTTAGTTATTGATCAACTTTTGCTACAGAAAGGGAGGACGGGGAAGGAGGAGGGAGGCTGGACATTTCTTATCTCTAAAGGTTGCGTACTGGTTGAAGCTTAAACATAATATGATACTTCTGAGATCCACAGACAAAATACCTACATTGCTCTCACAGTGCTGTCAAGAAACTGCACCGATGGAATAAAGCTATTGGAGACAGGAGGAAAATAAAATGGAAATTTTGTTTCCGTTCCAGCGGTTTTGATGTTGCAACCATGATCTATAGCTTCTAACAATCTCTTGGGCAGTAGCTATTAAATAATGCCACATAAATTCATTTATACTCTTGGCAGATCAGCATTCCCGAAAGGCTTCTGTTCTGTGTTTCTTCTTTCCAGGACAGGACCGAGTTTTAAGAATGTTATTTCTAAAGCATTTTAAATCACAAATATGAAAGTGAAATAAATATTTGTTTTGCAAGAAAACCTTGAGCTCTGCAAAAGAGAGATGCCTTCCAGTGCTAATGTTATTTTCAGTCGGAAACCAACTGTAGGCAAGTGATCCAGATCCAAGATACTGTGATGGAGTATAAGCTTCTATGATCTGTACACTATCTTCCCTTCCATTTCTTTAATCCTGAGCTCACTTAATACTCATTGCTGCTTCCAAAGGAGCAGGTTTCCAGCAGAGTGGTGTGTGGCCGTTTGTCCACCAAATGAGACAAGAAAATCATTACTTTCTGCATTGGCTGGGGTCACGCAGTGGGTGCTCAGAAGCAGCATAATGTTCATCAGCTGACCTCCCACTTGGATGGGACATCATTACTTATCCAGATTACTTTGCAAAGCATTCTTCACTTAGGAACAGCGTTTGAGCACTGGCACCTGGAGCTGAATTGAGACAGATATTACATCACTCTCCAATCTCCCACAAGCCCCTATGTTTGCGGGAACTCTGCCCAAGGGCAGATGGATGCTGTATAGCCAAAGGGCTAGGCCAGCAGCTGTGCTTCAAAAGCACATATTATTACATTGCTGAGTATTAATAGGGGGCCTCGAATGCTGTCAGTCTGTAATACCTACTCTCTTATACTCCTACCTTAAAGATTACTAAAAGATTTGCAAATAATTAATACCGATATATGCTAGGTAATAAAAACAACAAACACATGACGCTAGAGAAAAGTAATAGTAAAGCATCTACTCCCTAGAAGGGCTACTTCTGCCTATTCAATAAAAAGTTTTCAGCAAAGCTGTTGTAGACAACAGAATTCTGAATGTTGTGATACACAAAATTTGGTTCTGGCTTTTCCACCCAGGTCAGTACTTTTCAACCCCCACAGAAATACAACAATGCTCTGGGTAGCGGAACAGTATCCTCTTGAAAGGGTAGGAACCTTTCTAAGATGAACCCAGATGGATTTCCTTCTGCAGTGGAAAAAGCAAGATGAAGCAGGGAGGAGGTAAAATGTCCAGATATGGGAAATGTTGCGTTGTTTTTGTTTTCACAGGAATTCTTATTTTGCCTTTCCCCTGAAATATAAACTTTTAAAGCATTTCAAGAATTTCTTGATTATATTTAAATATGACTGAATGAGCCAGATGCCTGGAATAAAATGCTAGGTATTTAAATCTGGTTTTTATCCCCTCCTCTGAGAGTCATTCTTTTGTTTTGTCATGGCTCTTGCAAGGTACAGTAAAAGGAAAAAAATAATTCACTGTGGTCAAGTAACCCATTCAAAGAGTTTCAAAGCCTGAAGATCAGAGTCTTTGAAACATAAAAGCAAGCATATTTTTAAGCAAAACCAGTTTTCTTAGCCTATTAAAAGGTATAAGCATAGGAAATTAAACAATTTACAGGAAAGAAAGGACAAATGCCATTTAATGAACATCATTAACTGATTTTACATGTAGCAGTGATCTTGTACTTGTGATTTTAAGGTTAAAAGCAATATAAAGTTTGTAGGGAATGCAAATATAGGCACGTCTTCAGACATCTGAGATCTGAAGAAGGTTGTGTGTGCCTACAAGTTTTTCTGTTTCTTCCAGTTTCATTGTGGTCTAATACATTGTATTACCATCCCCTTCAAACCTTGTGTTTTTGGCATCAAATTTACTTTTAAGTATTATAAATTAGAAAGTACACCTTTGCCTACCCAGAAAGTTAATCTGGGCTAGATTAGGGCATTCAAAACTTTACACACTTGTTTCATATAACAGCATCTACACAGGAAGGTAATTTGAAAGAATTAATCAACCATAGTTATTTAAGAATGAAATTCCACATGTATAAATTCTGCAGAATAATCTTAAAGCCGGCAGAAGTTTTCCTAGTACTTTAGTAAAATTAAATACAGTAGGAAGTTAATTATACATAGCATACAACTATGATTTTAAAACAAACAAATTAAAAAAAAAAAAAGACAAATATGTCCTTAGTTCTAGCATCTGTTTGGTGAAGCTCACTGTCTTCCTACTTGGAACACTTGCAAACCACGATTTGGCAGGTTAGTTTATTCTGTTAATATTTACATTTTCTTAGTTCAAATATTTTGACATTTCAGTGACAAAGTTGTGATATCTGTTATTTTAAAATAGAGTTATTTTTCTCTTGACACAAGTTTCCTGGTTATACTGAGTTCGATGCCATTTGTAGCAACTCAGTTATGCTGCAAGAAGCTGGTTAATAAGAATAGTTATTTAACACCAATTTTTATCCTGAATATTGTTTTTTTATTAGGAAGTGAAACACCAGTTGTTTCCAATGTTGTCCCTGATTCATGAAGAAAAACAAGAGACTTCACAGTAACATGTGGCCTGTAATTTTTCTGATGAAAATGTTTTCTTGAATGCCTGGTACTATGTGGGTTTTGCCTACTAATGGTTCCATCTAGTTGGCCATTAGTAGGAAACAATTGCTAGGAAGTCCTGGTAAACAAGGTGATTTATATTTGGACTTCTGCTGCCAAGATTTTGGACATAATTGCTTCTAGGAGGAGGACAAGAAAAGATGTGCAAAGCTGTATTTCTTCAATCTTTTCAAAGAGCACATTCTAAAGGAGGCCATCCATAAAGAGACGGCTGTCTGAGGTAAGAAGGCAAGGGAAAGTTCTGAAAAACTCTGATAGCTCTGGAGAGGAGAAGGCAATTGCCATCAATAAATATTAATATAATGACAGACAGAAACAGCAGAATTTTTTTTAAAATCACTTTCATTCCCAACCATGGGTTAAAATGAAGACCAGCTATCCTTTAACCTGCATGTCCTTCGTAGAACCTTCTGAAATGCACTTAGTAAAATAATGTTTCTTCACTGTCTCTTCCTCTTTTTCACATCTCTCCTTTCTATCCACTTACCATATTCTCTGCTGGACACATTGGATGATACTTTCTGTTTTATCTCTTGCATGGTAAGTACACAGTCCAAAGCCAGGACAAGTCCAGCAGAACGAAATCAATTTTGCTGTCTGTGAATGGCATAACTCACTTTTATTATCATGTGAGAAATCAAATTGCTACTAAAATGAGAGAAGAAACATGGTTTCTTGCTTTGCTGTATTCTGTTTTCCTTAAATCGAAATAAACCAGATTGCAAAGCTCTTCTAAATAAATAGGAGAGCTTTCACTTTCACTCACCTGACCTGCATGCTTTTCATAGAGATGATCATTGCAGAAATGGCTAGGATGTTGTGTCTGATGCTTCTCAAGAAATATTGCGATGCCTGGGGTCATACTGCATGGAATCTCTTGGTAAAGTATTGGTTTTGACTATCAGAAATGGGGTTTTGTTATTGTAAAACAATAGTGAAAGTTCTTATGTTGTCAACAGTGAGCACATCAGTTCTCCAGCTTGAACTTGCACATTTTTATAATGAGCACTAAGGAAAAGAAATGAATTATTGTCCTTGTGTACAACCTCCTAAAATACATCAGGAACATGTGCTTTTAAGGAACAAGTACACCTTGATCTGGGACCTTATTTGTTGAAGTTTTATATATATTTCACAAAGGCTGCCTTCTTATTGCTAAACTCATGCATGAGCATGCATTTAATTTTGTGTGAGTCCTACCTGGTCCACAAATGAAATGAGAAAGTATAACAGAATTACGTGACTCTCTCTAAATAGAAATTTTCTATGAGATAACCTATACCATTTAAAAAATGCTTTTACTACCTGCTTATCAGTATTATGAGCTAGGTACCATGAACTTCAAGTGCTGAGCTGCAGATCATTAAAGGCAACAGAATTATGATTTCTAGGTTAAAAGCCCAACCTCGGGAGTTAACTGTGAAGTAAAGGAACTAGGAAGTGAATGGTACCCTTGATAAGCAAAAATGCTACTTTAAACAAATGTCCAAATTCCAACATGACATAATTCAATTGTCCTGTCTCATTTTCTCAGCACTTTTGCGGTGGTATTCTTCTGTACATCCATCCAAAAATGGGTTTAATGAGGATCTAGTTCAGTGGGGCTTCAAAAGCAGGTGCTTTTGATGTCACATCTTGTTAGATTACTATCTCTTTTACTTTGGTGTACCTTTTCATATCTTTTTGGGGAAAAAAAACCAAGAAAGGGCAAATTCTCAGTATATGCATTACAGAAGTTAACTTGGGCACCTCTGGATGTCAAATCACTTTTGCTTTTGAATTTAATGTGCTTTGGAGCACCTTATAGAAAGGAAATCTCTGATTTAAATCTAAATAAAATACTAAAACTCATAAGCCAACAATTTCCTATTAAAAAAACAAACAAGCAAAGAAAGAAACAAAAACCCACAAAAAAAAAAAAAAAAGAGAGCCATTTATTTTTTCAGAGGCCTCACAGCCCAGAGTCTCTGATAAATAGTGCTTTATCTGTCTCTTGAGCTGTGTGTAGAACTGTTAGACAGGGTCCAGAGGGTCACGAAGATGATTAGAGGGCTGGAGCAACTCCCCTACAAAGAGAGGCTGGGGGAGCTGGGCTTGTTCAGCCTGGAGAAGAGAAGGCTGCGGGGCGACCTCACTGCAGCCTTTCAGTACCTGGAGGGAGCATATAAACAGGAGGGGAATCAACTTTTTAGAAGGTTAGACAATGGCAAGACAAGGGGAAATGGATTAAAACTAAAGGAAAGAAGGTTTAAATTAGATATTAGGGGGAAGTTTTTTACAAAGAGAGTGGTGAGGGGCTGGAACAGGCTGCCCAGAGAGGTGGTGGATGCCCCATCCCTGGAGGTGTTCAAGGCCAGGTTGGATGGCGCCCTGGGCAACCTTGTGTAGATCCAGGCCTGTAAGTTGGTGGCCCTGTCAACCAGGGGTGTTGGAACTCTATGATCCTTGGGGTCCCTTCCAATCCAGACCATTCTATGATTCTATGATTCTGTGTGCTTCTGCCCAGGTGGTTACCCTGCGGCAACACCACAAAAACATGAGAGATACAACTTTGTCCTAAATCTCATAGCTAATGGATAAAAATGAGAGGGAAAGCTCAGCAACTGTGTTCTGTGAAAAAAAAACAATAGACATTAGTAGCAGTTTAGAGTCAGACCACTTAAAGATGACAAGAAACAAAGTTTCTGCTCTTATTCTTGAAAGAAACTAAAGTTGAAAAACAGATGGGAGCTGTAGATCTTCCCAAAGGCATCACGATTTTTTTAGCATTTCATTTTGAGAAATCTGGGACTTCATCATCCATTGTATTTTGTGCATGAATCACATCAGACAACTAATCTTCAGTAGTATCAGATATGATAAGCTACGAAGTTTGTTTTACTTTGTTGACTTTCTGTGACAAGTCTCTAGTAGCAAGTTTTATTTTGAAAGCTTTAACAGATCAAAATCCTTAAGCAAACTAATAAAATCTTTTGCTGTTAATGAGAAGGGTGACAATCACATAATAGGAGCAAATAGTTTACATGCTGCCTCAGACTAAATACAAGGCTTCAACCCCTTTTATATTGTTTAGAGATCACAAAATCATTACAATCTTTGGCTTAAATTAACTATATTTCCATTAGCCTGTGTTCCAAATTAAATTTAGCATAGGAAGAGTGAGATTCCAGTTACAAATTTGAGTGTTTCGGGAAATTTGAGGAGATGAAACTGAGACCAATGCTTAAAATTCTTTAATATAATTATTTTCATTTACAAATATAAAGCATAAACACAACAAAATACACTTGATGTAGCTCCATTATGTACTATATAGGATGTGTTCTATTTTCCACAGTGTTTCTGTATGTATTTTTCTCTGTGAATGTGTTTACCTGTGAAGTATTTTCACGTATCTAAAAATACATGGAGTTGCACTCAGTCTTGTTGCACAGACACACCACCTGAGCACTGCAGCAAGCTCAATGTACCAACCAGGTCCACTGCTGGTTCACTAAACTTCTTGTAAATACATACCCACACCAAATTATTTATTTACTGTTCATAGCTTTCAACATAGATGTCAGATAAAATCTGGGAACAAAGGGAACAGTAGGACCTTCCTTCCTCACTTCCAAAACGACTATTTGGAGAGCAGGAGGGGGTCTTTCAAAAAGACTTTTCAGGAGTTTCTGGACCATCCTGCTTTCAGTTCTCATCTTGGACATTGTTTCTCCCTGCTCAGTGTTGCTCCTTTGTTTTCTGTTCTCTGCATCCCTGTTCCTGGCATCCTTGTCCTAGTACCTGTGCCCAGCACAAGCTCCCAAGCTCCACCTCTATCTTCTCAGTGTCGGCTGATACCACAAATAATTTGTATGTTTAGATTTTGAACAGTCCTTCCTGGGATGAACTGCCAAAAGCTTCCCCTGAGGTCTAACAAAGCCAATGCCAGCTGGCTCCAAGATGGACCCAGCACTGGTTGAGGCTGAGCCCATCAGTAATGGTAGTAGCATCTCTGGGATAACTTATTTGAGAAGGGGAAAAGAAACCTACACGACATCAAAAACAATTGCATCCGGGAAGAGGGCTGAGAAGATGTGAGAGAAACAGTTTTGAAGACACCAAGGTCAGAGAAAAAGGAGGGGGAGGAGGTGCTCCCGGCACAGGAACAGATTCCCCTGCAGCCTGTGTGGAAGACCATGGTGAGGCAGGTTGTCCCCCTGCAGCCCATGGAGGTTAATGCTGGATATCCACCTTCAGCCCCTGTAGAATCCCACACCAAAGCGAGTGGATGCCCAAAGGAGGCGCTGACCCTGTGAGAAGCCCACACTGGAGCAGGCTTGTGGCAGGACCCTTGGTTCCACGGGGGACCCACACTGGAGCAGTCTGTGATGAACTACAGCCTGTGGGAAGGACTCATGTTAGAGGAGTTCATGGAGGACTGTCTCCTGTGAGAGGGACCTGATGCTGGAGCAGGGAAAGACTGTGAGGACTCCTCCCCTGAAGAGGAAGGACTGGCAGAGATAGTGTGTGATGACCTGACCACAACCCCCATTCCCCATTCCCTGGTGCTGCTGGGGGTACAGGAGGGGAAGTAGAAAAAATCGGGAGTAAAGTTAAGCCCAGGAAGAAAGGAGGGGTGGGGGGGAAATTGTTTTAAGATTTTGCTTTTATTTCTCATTATCTTACTCTGATTTGATTGACAACAAATTAATTTTCCCCAGGCCGAGTCTGTTTTGCCTTTGATTGTAACTGGACACTGATCTCTCCCTGTCCTTATCTTGACCATGAGCCTTTCATTAAAATTTTCTCTCCTGGTCCAGCTGAGGAGGGGAGTGGTAGAGCAGCTTTGGTGGGCACCTGGCCTCCAGCCACTGCATGCAAACATGGCACATGTCATTTGATGTATATTTATTGTATTAAAGGTGTTTTATAATTTTTTCAATTCCAGATAGTATGGTTCTTGCTATTTTTCCACAGGCCTTTTGAAAATGTGGCTATGGTTTTGCTTTAGTTCAAATATTTATGTTTTCTGAAATTCAAGGCAATATACCTTTTTTGGTCAGCAGTGGCAGTTATGTTTGATGGCAATGAGGTTGTCCAGTGAACAAGCTGCTCTTAAAACAACAATCAGTCTTATAAACGGTCTGAGTCAACAACAATATCTGCAAGTATTTCTTCATTTCAAGATGTAATTTAACTAGTATCACTCCACAGCTAGAAGAAACAAGATTTTTGGGGGATGTAATATAGAAATTATATAACAGTTAATCATGGAGCTACTGGCATTTTTGATTCCATGGAGACTCAAACCTTATCAATACCATTCTGAGCCACAGAGACCACCCGCAGTACAGAAAACCATGCCCTTGGGAGGCTCTTGCAGGAACGGACCTAAGCTAGCAACTGTGTTAGAGCCGTGCCATGCTGGTGTTAAGCTGGAGCAGAGACCCTGGCCAGGCACACCTTATCGGCCCTGTTGACTCCGAGTGATCGCTGACTGATGCAACTTGTTGATCTGTTCCTATGGAAGCTTTTCCAGATAGGAGTGTAGGCTTTTACCCTTAGAAAGTCAAGTTAGCAGATCCTGTCAAATAAACAAATCTGCCTGCAGCCTCCCGGTGCCAGCACTGCATTAAACGTTAGACATAACAACATTCTTCCCCGAGACAGAGAAATTCCCAAACCCTCACCAGCACCAGGCAGAGCCAGCCTGATTCTTCACGGCACTGCCGCAGAGCTGGAGCTGTGAGAGGTCAGGAGATCAGCAAGGAAGCAGGTAGCCACCCAAGTGAGCAGTGGCCCCAGAAGTCTTCATCCGTCCCCTCGGTCCCATCCCAGGAAAATGGATGAAGCAGGAAGACTTTTAGTGATTTTACTGGATTGCAGAGCTGCACTGAGTTGGGGTAATCTGATATTGTAGAGCAAAACCTGCAAACCTTTCAGCTCTCCTACTGCTTTGTGTCTTGCAACAATAATGTTTGAGACTGTAAACTCCAGGATACAATCGGTATATTCATCCCTTTCTGGGCACCACTGAGCTCACTGCCTGTATTTAGCACATAATACATTGTTCTAAAGTACTTAGCAATGATTATTAGTGTAATAATTTCTAAGAATAGGCATACTCTCCCCAGGGTACTCAGCCAAACGGATTTATCTTCAGCGTCAGAAAAATTGCTTCTCTAATCTGTCAGCACTCAGCATTTTGCCACAGTTGTTTGTCGTCGTTTTGGGGTTTTTTTTAATAGCAAAGTATAACAGCAGTTTTCAAGTTTGGTTATTTAATTTGGTGTTATCTGCAAGGAAGGATGTGTTAGCCAAAGTCCAGCTTGGTTAGAATATGTGTTACCTTGATGGAGAGAAAGACTGAGCCAACAATGCTGACTCAGCATCTCCAGCCCTTCCCACCGACAGCCGGTCGCAGAAGACCCTGGATTCCCTCCCCCTCATCCACTCTGCTGTCCCTTCCTCTCCGGCAGTGATCGGGCCAGCTCAGCTCCCCTCTCCCAAATACGAACAAGCTAATGAGGGTTTTGCTGACAGGGAAAAGCGAGCACTGCTTCAGCTGTGCTCAGAGACCCAGCTCTGGTCTCTGTGATCTGCAGCACAGTCAGAGGCACGCCATTTGTTCAGCTGGTGTGGGGAAAGTGAGATGTCTGGAAAACCACCAGCCCTTCTGCTTCCTGCAACTCCCCAGCTGACCTTCTTTGCTAATCTTTTGCCCCAGGTTATTGTTTTAAATTCAGGAATGAAAAGCTGGACAGTGAGACAGAGTTCCTTCATCACTTTGTGTTTTCTTTATACTTTGAGCGCTAGGCAAAAAGCTGGAGGGACCTGCTACATTCACATGTTTCGTGTCCTTTCTGTACTTTTCTCCTCGTGCCCTCTGAAAGAAGTCTCTTGGCATGCAGAAGGAGAAGCTGAAGAAAAAATGTTGTATTGTTTGGGGAAAAAAAACCAACCCAAATACTTATTAAATGAACTATTTCCCTTTTTTGTCCCTCTTGTTCAAACCAGAGTCACTGCAATTTTCTGTGTAAAGGTTACTTTTCTGGCCAGAGACCATGTCATGCAGAGATACCCGTACAAACTCACTAATCTGTTTCAGAAATAATACAGCAACATTAGTGTGGTGCTATTAGCCCCACTCTGGGATTTCTAATTTGTTTAACGTTTCACAGCTTCGGTATTTGATTGGTTTTGGTCAAATTTGCCATCAATAGCAAGTGACAGACCACATGTCAATGTTGCTATTTTGAAACTTTGAAACATGTGAGGTAGTGGCCAGATAGTGATTTCATGGATGTTAAAACATGGTTTGTTTTGACTTGTTTTTCCCTAGGATTAGCTGTTTTATTCACACTTGACTGCAAACATGCCCATGAACCTATATCCCATTTTCAGCACCTGCCATCTCAAACATAATGTAATTTACAGAATTCATGTGATATGTACAATCCAACACGGCAAGATTAGCTTACAGTAATGAAACAAAATGGGACTAATACACACATTTTCCCAGCTAACACAACAAAGCTATGCACAATTCCTCTAAGAGAACAGGTTTTTTCATAGATTAAAATGAGCAGTTTGGCTCAACTTGGCCTGTATTTTCAGTATCTCTGGCAAGGCTTAACAGCTTTCTCAATGTCACTGTTCACTGAAGTCAGCAGGAAATATCCATGGACCACCTTAGATTTTTCTTTCCCCGAGTGACCTTCATGTTTCCTTCTTAGGTACATTTTTTCTGCATCACCAATCACTAGGTGTGCCTTCCACGGTTTCTCTCTTAAATTGATAATACAGGTGGTAAAACAGTGCCCAAGCTGCCTGTGCTCACAGACTCAAGGGTTTGTTTGGGTTTCATCTGTGCAGCAGTTAGGGCACTTGCTTGTCCGAGCTCCACCTGAGGCTGAGCAGGAGTTAGAGATCAGAGTGACACAAGCATCACCTAGATCTATGCTTCACTAAATGGTTAAGAGAGTACACCTGCATCTAGCATACTTTCCAAGGTTCATAATAAATCTGAAATCTCATACTGCCAGAGGAAAATACTCCCCGCAGGCATACACTTTAGCTGGGTAAGGGTTTTGCCTGGCAAATTCTAATTTTCTCAGTGGTTAACTATTGCAAGTCAAGTAGTCCCTCGTTTGGGTAGGATCCTACCACCTTGCCACATTTTGTCCCCACACAGTTTAATTGCAAAATAGACCTGTCAGCCTTAAATTAGTCACACTAATTTTCATGCACCATATTACCTACATATTTCAATGTTACACAGTGGGACTTATCCTTCCACAATTACAGCTTCATAGTTAGCTTTAAAAAGCAAAAATATCCAGGAATTAGAAACAACTACCATCAGATATAAACACTCTTTTGCCAGTATACCTTTTGCTTATATGCAGATTTAACTCTCAGACATCTTAAATGTTCTCCAGAGTCTCAACTGCATTTTGTTTTATTATGCAGAGAGAGGGGGCTGGTTTTCAACAAGTCACTGTATAGCAATTATGTTTACAAAGAAAACCTCAAAACTGTAGCCTACTGTATGTCCGAATTTGTAGAGAACCTGAAATAACAGCTCCGAGGGTAAAAGGGTTTTATTTATTTCTACTTTACCAAAACTGATGGCAACAAGGACAATTCAAATGTCAACAGTTCCACTGTTCATCAAAGCATGGAAGAAATGCAGGAATGGCTTGCAGAAAAAAGAGCTACTTATTGCATTTGAATGATTACCACTTGTAGTAGAACTTCAGTCATGCATTAATTAAGTGCTTGCCAAGTAGTGCTGCAAAAGTGATATAACATTTTTTTCTGAGCAAGGGTTCAAAATTAACAACACTTGGCCAGTAAGTTTTGCCTTTGTCCCTAATTTTTCTCCAATTATGCAAACATTAGAGTCTCTAGAAATGAGCACAAGCTTGCACTTTGAACTGTGTTTGCTCACTATGCTTGTAAGGAGAGATCTGACATTTCTCTGCTGTCAGAGTTTTGTCTGCTGAAAATATGTCTCTGTATGAGCATTTTCCCCATGCTATTTTTCACCATTACATTGTACATGGGGTTGATTAAAGCCACTGAAATTTTATTAGCAATTTCTGCACATCCAGGCTTGCTAAAATAAGAGCTTACAAAAGCTTTTTAAAGTTACCTACATAACTGAACCTTAAGCACAAATTGCTGCTACCAGAGAGTTTAAAAATCAAAATCAAAACATTTTACCTGAGATGAGTGCAATTCAGCTGCATTCAATATGAAATTCAACCATACATACCATGCTTTCTAACCTTCTTGCTACATGATCACGTGAGTGCATAAGAAAGAAATGGAAACATCAAGCATCTCCTTGCTGTGCTAAATAATTACAGTTCTACTGAAACATGAGGTACCTAAATGGCATTGTTAACAATGGTGGGAGAAGACCTCTCCAGAAGGCATTAAATACCACGAGAAAAATGGAGCATTGCACGTCTGGAGATTGCCAAATATTACAAAATCATTCAGGTAATGCATCTGGAAGGCACGCACCATATCTTCATCTTAAACCAGAAATCTTAAATCAAAACTCCAAAGTTTTGTGCCAGCAGGAACCTTGGAACCAGGGACACAATTGTGTTTCAGTTATGACCAGTCACACGTGGCATACGCAGAAAGCACACTAACGTGGGTGTGAAGCTTGGCCAGTCCAATTCCCCACTCCATGAAACAGAGAGAGCTAAATAGCTGCCCCATCAATAAAGAAAGAAACATTCTCCAGCAGGTCAGAGGGGCTTTTGGTGGCTGCTGCTCATTTGTTGTGCCCAATTATGAGCAAATTTGATACCCCACAGACTGTTTTTCTGGAAAAAGGTGAAGTCTGCAGAAGATTTTTAATATATTGTTATTAAAGTTAACTCTGCAGGCCTAGTGTTTTATATGCTAATGGCTGCATGCCAGGTGAATGATTACTGTGAATGTGCCAGTTAAAGAGTCCAGTGACAGGTCCATATGTGCTCTAAAGAAACCAGTTAAGCTGACCCTGATCAAAACCAGAATGATTGACTGAAAATGTAAGGAGCTCTGAAAAACAAAGGCTGGTAGAGATTGAAATAGACTCGGGAAGATTACCTATACCTCTCCCACTCTGGACCACATCTACATACCTGTCCTCCAAATCTATACAACACCTGTCCCTGGATACCAAAGCTCATATTCACTTTGCTTATCCCAAAAGCCCTTGGGGATTCACTGCTGCTGGATTGTTTTGTGACCCTCCACCTGCTGGAGTTGCCACTGGTGGGGACTGCAGGAACGATCAAACAGACTCTTCTGCAAACTTAGTGCCAACCCACACACACCTCCACGGAGGTGATGGTAATGTCATCAGCTGCTCCAGGGAGATGCTGAAGGGGCCTGTCCTGGAGTCACATTGCTTTCTCAAACAGCAGCGCAGCATGGTGACCCTTGAAGCAATGTCCCATACACACAAAAGGGTGTCAGACAACTGACCTGCCCATACACCTGTACTGTTCTCAAACAGCAATATCTGCTGGCAACTACTTCAGACAGAGAGTGTGTATCTTAAGTGTTGTGTTTCCTCCAACAGAAATGAGAGGTTTTACAAAGATGGCTTTGCTATATATTCTGAGACAGTCTGGCGTCTAGTCTTTGAAGTAGAGTAGAAGATAACATTAGCTGAAAATGGTTTGGTATTGGTTTCAGAGGTAATTAGTTTCCCTCGTATCATCAGCTTCAAGAGCTTCAGTATGTTACTAATTTTCAGCTGCAAAGCAAGGCATTTTTAAGCAATCAGATGATGAAAGAACCTGTGCATATTGCTTTTGTTCAACGGCAGACCTGACTTTGATATTCTTGAAGCCATTTATACTGCAGCATTTATTTTCACCATTTTCAGACTCTGCTTTTCAAATTACACAGATGACTTTAAGGTTAATACCCTCTCCAGCACCTTCTGAAAACTGATGATTTCTATTTTGTCTTAGCACAGAAATGGAAGAATACAGACCGACTGTATTCCTTAGAGATACCGTGCATGCCAGATTTAATCCAAAAAAGCTGCAATAACTGCAAAACACCAGCTACAAGTCACAGGCTTTGGACTAAGCAGTTCAAGGTAAGCTTCCACAGACACTGAGGTTTGACCCTGCCTAGTCACCATCACCAGAAATATTTTCTCTATATGTATCTTGGCATGAAGTTTCCCTCAGCCTTCTAGATGTGATTTGCATTGGTTTGATAAGCTCTTTTAAGAATCTGTCTTCTCCATCTTCCTAACTTTTTTTCTGGAGAACAGGCAGTAAATATAGAGTGGAGAAGTAACAGAAGGCAGGAGTGGGTCACAGTTGAATTGTTATTAGAATACCTTTAAAGGATTAAAGGCAGCAATGTAAGAATGGGCTCCCTACTAGGGTGGAAAGGGTACACCAATGGTGGACTAGAAGCTGGCCTTACGGTTGATCTTGCTGCTATGGACCTATGCCAGGAGTCTTCTGTCTCCTGGAAGCCAGGTGAAGCAACAGAATAGTTCTCTAATCAAAAAAAGCAAAGAACTCATTAAAATACTTTGTGTTTCCAACTGGTAAGGAAATGCAAACAAGAAACGTTCTCCTGTGTCACAGTAGGACCTACTGAAATAGTGTCCTGAACAAGCACACAGCAAACAGGAACAGTTCTTTGCTGGTCTGTAGCCTGTTTGAATTAAACTATTTTGAATCATTATGCATGCTAAATTAGCTGAGGTAATCAATTCTAAAGTGTCATTGTGGTTCACTTCATTAATAAAATAACACTCTGCAGTGGAAGTTACAAAGCACAGCTTACTGCCAGTATGCTCTGTGTGCCCAGAGTCTAACCCAGTAAGTAATTTCTCCCTAGGTACCATTTTGCAATGAGTAAAGTATTGCTCTTAGGGAAAAAAAAAAGAAATTAAAAAAATCCCATATTATTAAAATAGATACACACACTTGACTTTTGTACTTTGTTGGCGCATCTTTAAATGCCTTGTCTTTCATGGCTGTGAAATTAACAGCTGCTGCAACTATAGACTTGTGGCTTGGCTTGTTAAGATTTCGTGGAACTGCAAAGTTTTTCCAGCAACGTCTCTCTTTGTGTTTGCTGATTATGGTTTCCTTTGAGGTACCTCCACATTTTTATGTCCATTCCTCTACTGTCTAGCCTTTCTTTCCATGTATTTATTTAGCTGTGGTCTGTCACATTTTTTCCTTCTTCTGAAAGTTGTCTTCTCACCCTCCCGAAGCAGTATTTTTATGTGTTTTAGAGCAAGTTGAGGTGGTGTTGATGTATAAATTGTTGAGCTCTTTCTTTTGCCTTCTGCATTCTGGCAAAGACCCGTCCTCCACTTCTGCCACTGTTGGAAAAAAATAACAGCAGCAAAGTGCAGGGTTATTCTATTCCATGTTTGCTTCCTGAATTATTTGGTGGTTTGTATAGAGCTATGGCAGTATTCAAAGGCCCCAACAAAAAGATGGTCCCTGAATTAAAGTGTGTGTAAGCGACTGTATCATAAGTATGACAAGGTATATTAAGTCAAAAAAAATTAACAGGCAAGTTGTGAGATGACAGTACCATGAAAAACAGTTTCAAGGCAGAGGATGAAACCTCAGTCCTCAATCCAGTTAAAACTCTGCCATCCCAGGCTACAATGAAGGCCTCGGTTCCCTTTTAAGGAAAACACCACCACTAAAGCAATGTGCTCGTAAAAATGCTAACATGGCCTTAAAATTATTCTAAACAGATACTTTTAGA
Organism: Zapornia atra; assembly: GCA_013400835.1. Taxonomy (NCBI): domain Eukaryota; kingdom Metazoa; phylum Chordata; class Aves; order Gruiformes; family Rallidae; genus Zapornia; species Zapornia atra. The sequence continues at coordinate 94,397 of VZTU01013276.1, forward strand.
TAAGATATGGAAGGCTGTTGTGCATAGCAGTGGTGAGGCTTTATCTACAGTACTGAGTACAGTTCTGTTTACAAGAAAAGAACTAAATTATTTTAGCTTGTTTAGGTGAGCAGACAAAAAGATGAGAGGGGAATGCGTGCTGCCTAAAATGTACGTTATTATGAGGACAAACTTAAAGGACAGGATAGCTATTCAGCCAAATGACAATGGGTTATGAACAAATGTACAGAAGATGAACAGGACAAGCTGTCCTGATGAGCAGAGACTCTCCAGCAAGCAGAGTGGGCAGCTGTGTTGGTGGGACCAAAACCATGCTAGTAGCAGGAGGAAGCTGGATAAGTTTATGGAAGTCATGCCAAACATACTGCTGCAACAGCAGATGTGATTTCAACCCTGATCTAGAGAACAGGAGCAACAGGATGTCTTCCAAAAGTTTTCTTTGTTCCATGTGTAAATTTTGCTCTCATGAGCTCTAAATTCAACAGGTCAGGAGGAGCCTTTTAGTCTTGTGATCCCATTTTATGCAAAAATCCACCATTTCTTGAAAGGTGGTGAGAGAAAGCACAGAAGTATTTCATGAAAAAATTACATTGATAAGCAAGAATGAGAATATCAATGATTCCTAAATGGAGGGGCCAGATTAGAGTCAGGTTTTCATAACTCTGGGGCAAACCCAGAAAACAAGGGTACCCGGTATATCACAGAAACTGCTCAGTGTTTGGAAGATTTAACATCTCTTGAATAAATAAATTACTTCAGTGGTTTACTGTTCAGTCCTGGTCTGTTGACATGAAAGGCAATGTTTTCACTGATGTCAGCCACACAGGAACAGGACAGGTTTTTAAGTGAACTGTGTACATAATGGATCAAGTGGCTTGTCCCCATCATTCATTATGATTTTAAGCCAGATGCAACATTTCATTCAAAAACATGATTTCTCCTTCTGTGATAAATGGCCTGCTTCTAAAGTCTGAACTTGCATGAAAAGCTCTGGAGTTTTGCTTTTAATCTTCGGGGTTTTCACTGAGAACAAAAGATTCAAATTCTCTTTTTGGCTTTCCCTGTAATTTTCTTTTTGTTACTGCACATACTGAGAAAAATTAATTCAGGATCCTTCCTCACAAAAATAAAGTGCTCCCATCCCTATTTATGTCTTATACCTATTTGCATAAAACAGGTTATAAAATAGGTTATTTTATGCAAATTGAGAGTTCTGCAAAAGAACATGTATTTTTCCTGTTCCCATTTCTTGTACAACTGGAATTGCACTCTTGGCATTCTTGAAGCTGTAGAGACCCACTAGCTGCTGCGAGGATACAGAAATCCCCCTCATATACCATTAATAACTTCAAAGCAAAACACCCCTTTAAAAAAAGGCCAGCAGTTTGGCAGAAGCAATCTCTGGGCAACACTGGCCTGATAGGCTGGTTTACAGACTCTGAACACGTGTGTTGCTGCCTCAGGCTGCACAGGGAACAAAGCCCTGTTTTCCTCAGAAGACCCCAGAATATCTGGGTGATCCTACTGCAGTAGGTCTTAAGACCTCGAGAGATGTTTTTGTTGTGCCAGACACACCTACACACAGTTTTCTTCTTTTCATTTGGAATTGCTCTCTATGAGCGCTGCTATGGTGAAGGGTGCCCTTACAGACTCTCCACCACTTGAACACACATTACTCTACAGAAAAGCATACCAATTACCAGTGAACACCAAAGACAGGCAGTCATTAATGTGGCCAAACAAACATTTTTGTTAATGACTAAATTAGTCTTAATTAATTCAGTTACTACTACCTGAAGTATTGCATGCTGCTAATGAGGAAATTCAACAGCTACAGAAAGGCCTAAACTTCAGAAGTCTCTGGTATAGTAGAGCTTCCTTGAAGCTGAGAAGCTTTGCACTGGGAATTTGGGTTCAAGCCCACCTCTACTAATAACTAATGGTCCAGGGGACTCATATCCATCAGGAATAGACTTAGTAGGAGCAGAATAGCTAGGACACTGGTGCCACAGCTGTATTGCTCTGGAATGGCTTCTTTTTTCATCCCAAAAGAACAGGATCCTCCCAGAATGGTGAATGATGGAAGTTACTAACCAAGAATTGCAGAGGATATTTCTGACATTTCTGGCTTGCTTGCCTCAAGCCAGATAGCATTAGCTCCTATTAGAATATCTGTTTCAGGCAGCACCTATATTTCAATAAAGCCTTCTACCCATGTAAAGATTAATAAGGTTATACTATGAACCCTGGAGGCAGAATTTTCTTTTTGAAAAACGATAAACCATTTCCATGACAATATCTATAATATCCTGAAGGCTGTAAGTAAGGCAGCCAAGTTCTATATACTCATTCAAAGGACTCAAGATTGTGCGCACGCAACAACAGTAATTTATAATAAAGGACAAGAGGGAAGGAATATCTGAATACCATAGGAAATATTTTTTAGAACCTATTAATCATTTAAATTGTTTCTAAATGCTTTGGAAGAGGCAGAAAAATGTCTTTCAAATGAATGTTTTCAGCCGTTTCCACTTGTTCTGCTGGATTCATAACCTTTTTTTATGGAATGATCTTTACTTCATACTTGGGAATTTTACAAGACTCCCAGCAATTTGTATGTGAATGAACAGAAGGACAGAACACCCTTTTTGTGATGATCGATGTAAACACACGAGTTCATCTCAGCTGACTTATTTCTCTAAACTACCAATTTAGGTTATTGAAGTCGTGCAGCGCAGAAGTTGTGATTTACCACAAAACATTATTTTCCCAGCATGGTGAGTACAGCCTGATTAAGACACTCAAACATAGGAGACTCCACACCTGAGGCAACGACTTTTGTTCTTCTGCGTTCCTTTGGTATCTTAACCATCTTCCTGAAATGGGAAGGCTGTCCAGACTTCTCCTCTCCTGGGTTGGTGGAATTCAAGAAGAATCCTGGTCTCTCTCCTCTTGCAGAATGAGGCCTCCTTCAACAGTAATCAGATGTTCAAACACACTCTTCTGCACCTTTATCTCCTCTGAAATATGCTGTAGTCTAAACAGCCTCATACTTCCCCATCTCTCCTATGGTTTCTTCAGCCTTCTTATACTATTCACCACATCCAGCTCCAGATTTCCAGATTTGCAGGGTCTGGAGGCCTCAAGGCCCCAAGATTTAACACAATTGTAGTCACTTTCCTGTTGTCTCTTTTAAAGTTGTTCCTATTTTAAACTTATATAGCATTTCTCAGTCATGTGCTCCACCTGGATATTACAACGTCCATACAAAATTAGCTTTAATAGAGTTATATCCTCCATTAAAAAGCAAAATAACAGACAGAAGTAGGGGTTACGAGCCCAGAAAATGTCATTATACCACCCGCATAACCCACACCTTACCAGCCTCACTCAGTAACTCGTGAAATTATCCACTAATTACTGGTTAAGCAAGAGTGCAGCTTCTAGAAGGCTTGTGGTTGCCTTTCATAACTGCAGTTTCCCTCTCCCACAGAGACTTTCATTCCAATCAGCACAGATCCATGAATAAAGTTGATTCATATCAAGTATATAAACACACATCGGTCCCGTAAGGGACAGCACATCAAAGTGGTTTTTAGCAAACATAATAGTGAGATTTCATTTCTAAGAGTAAAGGGAAAAAAATTCTTTTCTTGTCCATAATAATTCTAGACTTGCAACTTTAATTTTGGTACCTCCTGCTTTATTCTGAGAAGAAAATTCATACTAAAAATGAAGGCACATATTCATAAGCACACTTGGAATCCTTCAGGCTGAAAGACATTTCTATACATGTAATTCATAAAATCATAACAAGACAAACTACTTGGATTTATCCAACTATGAACAGATAGATTTAGATGCAAAACAAACAAGTTCTGTTATATGAGCTAGTTCATAAGCTCCTGTAAGTTAAAAATGACCCTTTATCTTCTAAACATAGGTTATGTTGGCTCCTTTTCAGTAGAAGACAGCTTACTTCCTGAATTTGTCAAGAGCAAGAGCAGTTTTGCAAGGAAGTAGTCATCCTAACTCATCTGACTAAACAGCTTAGTTCTGAAATTTCCCTTGCTTTCTCCTTTTCCAGGAAGACAAGGAGTTTGGTTCTACATCGATAGGATGGTATATATGTGAACTATTTGCCTGTGCCACGGGTTACACTGCTCACCAGAGCTGAGCACAATGTTGGAGGCAGCACTGGAAAAAGCATTGGGGATGGGTAGCTTCCAGAAAGTAGTTTACAAATTACTCCTCCTAATGGCATAGTAGTTTATAACATTGAGCATTGGGTTCCCAACTGCATTCTTGTCACTTAAAACACTTAAAAACAACAGTTAAGATGAATGACCATAAGGTTACGGGGTAGCTAGAAAATTATATTAGCATTAATTAGAACCAAAGAAATTTAAACTGTTGTGACTGCCATAATCTGTGATTGCAGTAGACAAAGCTTCATGCCTCCATGCAGTTCATTGTCAGATCACAGCCTAATAGCTGCATAATTAAGATTAAAATTATGAAACTATTTATACAGCATGTCCCTACAGAGAGCAGTTCAGAAACAGAGCAACTGTCAGAAATAGCATTGGAGGATTCAAGTATATGTACATCTTTAAAAAATTAAGTAAAATACATATTAGAAATCCTCCCCATTGTTAAGAAGGCCAACTTGATGTGATACAGGATTGTTTTCTCCCTATAAATGAAAGAATGTAATTCACATTAAAACAAATAAAGATGCAATGTGATTGCGAGTACCAAAAGTCCAAATGTAAGTGATGAAAAACAAGTTGCAGAGGTTCAAAAGAGAAAACTAAGATAAAATTCCCTTGAAATGTCATGAGGAACTGATGAGAGGAAAGCTTTAAACTGGTACACCTCTGCATTTTTTTGCTATTATCATACATGTCCAGCAGAACTCCACTGCCAGAATTACCCAGAACAGCCATCACCCCTTCACCTCTCCAAAGACAGGATCGGTGACATGCGAGAAGACATGTCTTCATGACTGTGCTTTAACAAAATGTTGGAATTATAAATTAGCACATGTACTGATATTCCTATATTTCCTACAGCATCTAGTCAGGCACGGTCCTACTGATGGTGCTTGTATGACATCTGAGTTGACATAACAATGAGAAAATCACTGGGTTCACATGCTTCTTATTTATGTGGTTTTAATAACTAACTACATAAATAAATAAATGAAGACATGAAGCTAAAGATGAAAACCAGAGTAGAGAAGGAATTCTATTTCAGACTCAGCTCAGCCCCCAGAAAAATCGAAAAAGCTCACCACAAGAACTTTTCTATTTCCTACCAGTCTTGCATGGGACCAATTAGCTGAAAGCATGTGACTCTGTACAACACAATTCAAATAGCACAAAATATTGAAGCAGAGAGCTAGCTTGTCATTTAGAAGACATATGCTGAAACCGTAGAGTTAGTTTCTTCATATTTTGTTCCTTGTCCGAGGAGATGAGCTGAGCTGCCAGGAGAATTATGTTCAGAAATTGCACTTTTATTAAAGTAGGTTTACAGAACCACAGAGAACAGAAGGAGAAAGGAGTGGGTTTTCAGTAATAAACCAGGCACCTCCAGGGTACAGGGTTAATCCAAGAGACGATCAGTAAATGAAATTGTGCTCATTTTAATTCAGGAGACGTTAGCACAGGACTGAGCTGTTGCAAATGAAAATTAGAAATCTCTCAAGTAGAGAAATATTCTGCAAATACTACATTTTTAGGACATCTGGAGATTCTTTGTTTTTTGCAATTCCCAATTTGCTCCTAAAGATCACTATTAAAGTGTCAAATAAAAACTGCTGGCAAGCCCTAAGTATTTCATAACAGACTGTGCTATCTTATATGATCATATCTTTTTAGGGTGTGAGACGACAAAAGACAATAAGTGGAAAAACATTCAAATCAGAGAAGTCAATACAAAGCAGAATACAAGTAGGAAAAGTACTCCTCTTGCTCATTCTCAGTGTCCAAACAAGCTCACATCACTCAAAGGAAATGGCAGGAGCCTCCTTGTGCAGAACAATGCACCAAAGAATGCCCTGAGAGGANTAATTATTAGGGGAAAAAAAAAAAGCTGCCACTCAACTTTCCAGATTTAGTAAGTTTTTTTAATAGTCTATATGTTTCAGCTGCTATGCTTCACTCACTGGTCCTTTAAATCATTTCGACACCAGCATGAGTCTATTGAAGCCGGCAGGGTTACAGCATAACAGAGCAGAGAATTAGGCCCACTATTGTGATTGCTAGTTGCTAGCTGAAGGAAAAACAACTTTGTTTGGGCTTCACATAAATTCTTTTAATCACTACATGGGCTGAACTAATCCAAAAGACACCAGGCAATTCCTGTGCTTGAAGAACATCAAGTGAGCTGGATTTCTTTTTTTCCCCAGCCCAGAACATTACTGAACTAGCATGACAAACAGTCTGGACATCATAACTCTCTGAAGACACTTCTAATCCCACAGATGTGATTAGCAAATTAACAGAATGGGAAGCCAGGAAGAACCAGTGGGTCATCTAGTCTGCCCTTTCACCAGCAAATTTCATCCAGTAATTTGTATGTCTGATTAAAGCATTCCATGTGTTTCAGTTAAAGCATATTTTTCCAAATGATAAACAGATCAGATCTTAAGATTTTGAAAGAAATTGACTGTTTCCCCAGTGGTTAACTTCATGGTTTAAATAATTATTAAAAAAAAACCCCAACCAAAAATAAAACAAAAAACCCCCCACTTTCCAGGAACATCAGTGCAGAGAGAAAAAAATCTGGAAAATATGCCCCATGACAAATAACAGTTACATCTGCCATTAATAGGCATTAATAGCCAACAACATCTAGAAAAGCTAACTAATGTTTTTAACCCTTAGCAAGGGACATTCTGCTGGAGGTGGGGCTTGGGATGCCTTCTCAAGACAGCACCAGGAGGCTTCCAGGACTGCAACTGCAAAAATCTCAGTTCTAATACAATCCCTGAAGAAACATCTCATTTCAAGGCTAAGTAATTCTCTGCAGCTGCTCAGGCTTCATGATACCAAACAGTAACTTGCCGTTCCCAGAATTAAGTAGTTTGCTACAGCTACTTACAGGCTTTTTCAGGAACAGCCAGGGCTGAGAGATCCCTGACATTAAAATATGTGTGCAGAGGTCATGCCATTACATTGCCTGACTCAAGTCTTCTTAAAAATGAGCACTTACTGTGCTATTTAACCTGCTGTTTCTCCCTACGTAACTAAAGACACTAAGCCGTTCCCATCACCAAATGACAATGTTTTTTGTGCTTTTTCACTTTTTCCAGGAACTCCGTCTCCAGGTGGCAGAAACTGTAGCTAAAGACACTGAGATTACTCAATGGCCAATGAACTTCCAGTGCTCTGCAAATCATTTGCAGGGGCTGGGTGGGGGTTGTGTGTCCTTTTCTTCTTTAGGGTAAAAACTGCAAAAAGTTTCTTCCTGTTTCTTCGGGCGACAAAGTTGATTAGGGGTCTGGAACATCTCCCCTATGAGGAAAGGCTGAGTGAGCTGGGTCTGTTCAGCCTGGAAAAAAGAAGACTTAGGGGGGACCTAATTAGTGTTTATAAGTATCTTAGACATGGGATGCAGGGGGAATTGGCCAGCCCCTTTTCAGTGGTCTGTGGGGACAGGACTAGGGGCAATGGCTGTAAACTGGAGCATAGGAAGTTCCTCACCAACATGCGGAAGAACTTTTTCACAGTGAGGGGGACAGAGCCCTGGGACAGGCTGCCCAGGGAGATTGTGGAGGCCTCTTCTCTGGATAGATTCAAGTCTCGTCTGGACGCCTATCTATGTAATATGAGATAGGGAGCCTGCTTTTGCAGGGGGGTTGGACCCGATGATCTCTTGAGGTCCCTTCCAACCCCTAAGATTCTGTGATTCTGTGATTCTGTTTGACAGAGCTGCTTTCATGTCAAAAACTCACTTAAGGGAAACTGGATTGCTAACAAAGAACATGTGATAGAAAGATAGAAGATTGCTACCTCTCCCAACTGATCTGAATGCTCACTAATACTGAACATGGGCAGGTTTCTCTTCTTCAGTCTGCATTTAATTGTGTAAAGTAACTCTGCAATACCTTTTCCAGTACCCCAAAACTCACTAGAGACTCAACTAGCTCTACAAACAGACCTGAGAATTTGTGGCTGTGGGAGTGGTGACAAGTGGCTTACTGGGACTTGTATCACTAAACTGCTTAGCAAATCTCACTCCTCAAATTCTGGCAACAGCCATAATAACGTTGCTCTGCTCTGTTTTGATTAAGGTATGTGAGGCTACATAAAAGGTGTTGCCAGGATTAAAGCAAAAATTCTGAAAAAGGTCCTAAGTAACCAACTCACACAGCGTTTTGTAGGGACCGAGGTACTAATTTAAAGTCACATAGAAGAAATTCAGTCTCAAATTTGCCGTATTTACCTTGTTAAATAAGGTGTTATTACAAAGGTCTAGAGAAAAATTGCCACCAAAAAAACAGCTCAGAGCGTACTGATATTTCACAAACACATCGCAGTGCTGGTGCATGTGCTCACTTTCAGTGCCTCCAGAAGAGCAGTGTGAGAAGGCACAGGTCTCCTACAGCACCAGATTTAAGAACTGGGCACTGGCTTGCTATGCTCTGAGGTGAATTCCACATATGTAGCCACAGCCAGCTTCTCCTGTGAATCGAGGATTGAAGACAGCAGTGGCTTCTCCATACAGGGCCCAGACCTTTATATTTAGCAGATCTGGGAATGGAGAAGGCCTTTGAGATGTTTTCCTGCCTTTTCCTGCCACTCATCCATGGAAACAGCTGTAGTTGGAAAGGAGAAGCTCTGTCTCCTGGAAGATGGCTAGTGTCCGTGGAAGCCAATTATGAGGGAACTGATGGCGTTGTTATACACAGGACTATATTTTTGAAAGCTGTTTATATGAGATCCCTCTGAGCCTTCTCTTCCCCAGCCTGAGCAGTCACAGCTCTCTCAGCCTCTCCTCATGCAACTGATGCTCCAGTCCCTTCACCATCTTTGTCACCCTTTGCCGAAACCTCCTGTGCTGGGGGGTAGGAGGGGGGCAGGACTGGACCAGCACTCCAGATGTGTCTTGCCAGCTGAGCAGAGGGGAAGGATCCCCTCCCTCGACCTGCTGGTGACATTCCTTCTAATGCAGGATAAGGAAATGCCAAGGGCCTTATCTTCATACACAGAGAAACACTGACGAGCACAACATTGTTCAAAAGTCCTACAGATTCTTCCTGCACAATTCAGCACCCTTCTCATCAAAACATCTTACAAAAGAGCTGCAGTCAGGAGTCTAACCTTCGCAAAGCTGGGGCACCTTCTGGCCTCAAAGGATGACTCTCATTCTGCAAACTTAACAATGTGAATTTACTGGTAGCTGACTGACTCATACAGCTGACAGTGTTGCTTTCTCTGATTTATTTTTTTATCTGACAAACCAGATAAAAAATGGAAGTTATGTGACAAAATTTATAACAATTTTAGAAAAGTCCTCCTCACTTAAAGATTCTCTATTTGGACAGTGGCTCGGTTCATGAATTTGAAATCTTGCATGATTTTTCTATTTCTCAAGACTTCTGCAAAAGAAGTGACACTTAAGCACCTTTCTAAAACTATGGGGTTATATTGGAAACATTTACCTGCTAATATCATCACATATCATCTAAAGATAATAACCAGGCATATTGCACTAAGGATCCTTGACAAAATCACCATAAACTAACCCATATTATTCTCTAAAGGATGCTTTTATTTTTGCCCCTCAATTAACAGTAAGAGATTAGTAAGAGATTAGTGACTAATTTAATTCAGAATGAAATTAATGTTCCGTCACTTGCAAAACAGCCTCTGAAGGCTTTCTGGGGTTTCAGTCAATGAAGACCTTGCAGTGGAAAAATACGGGCATCTATAGCAAAGACAGGGGCCTGAGGTTCTTGTCACTGGCATGGAGAACAAAGGCCCCATGATAACCACTAAAACAACAACAACAACAAAAAAAAAAGCAGAAAGAAAAAGACAAGGTACCTTAAAGCCTTACATATTTTTGGAAATCAGGTACCCAACCTTTGGATGGATGAGTATGACTAAACTTTCAGGGTTTAGAAATTCCGATTTTTTTGAGATCGTTATTGTATATTGGTTTTCAAAGTAAAAATGAGCTCAGATTGCAATCTCAAAAAAAGAAACAAATTTGTAGAAGGCTGCTAGCCATGTGAATGTGTTTGCACTGGTTCCTGTGATGTATGTTACATTTTATACCAAGATTAGAAAGAAACCACAGACAGATCGTGGCATGTGTAGTATCAGTTCACAGCAGGAACTAAAGATGAAAATCTCTGGTGTCAGAGTTCAGGACAAGCTCTAAGAATCCTTCCAGGTGTTTTCATGGAAATTGATACAATAGAGCACAGAGATGAAAGAGCAAATATATATTATTTTAAATCATAGCTTCAGGGCTTAAAGCTAAACTCAGCAGGTACTAGGAGACCCAGCATGGATTTCAAAGCAAATGTACATCTAAAGAAAGCAATTTTTCATTAGAGTCATATTTTGCACTTCATTCACTTTTTGTTTTCTTTTTTTTTCCTCAAGGATTTCTCTTCCTACACTGCCACAATCTTTTCTTCTGCTACATCTTGTTAAAAAAAAATGTTTCAGAAAATGACAAAATGTGTTTCTGCTGGTGGCCTCTTCATTTATTGTTTCCTGGCTATGCGCAGAACTCAGGCATAATTCAACTTACAACTTGGCCAGCTCACGCTCTGCATTTACAAAAGGAGTCGTGATGTAACAGTAAGAATCAAAGCAAAATTTCCTATCTCAGATGCACGTTATGAAAAAGAGAGGAGACAAATCCCATTTACACTTAAGAACTATCATGGCATTGTAAAGAAAACAGCATTTTGGGCATTCCAGTTCAGTGGTGATAAGAGAACAAGAGTTCTGTCATGTTCTGATAGGCATATTTGCAAAAATAATGCATTTATCTGGATTTTTGAGAGAATATGTACTTAATCTTTTATAGGATAGCCTGCTCCCTACTATCTGAAAAAAGCAAGTGGAATCTGAGAGCCACTAAAAGCATTTTTCACACTTCTAGACACACAACCAGATTTAAACATGCAAAATTTTCCAAAAGCACGATATGCACTTTACACAGTCAGAGAGATGACTGTCATGTTTGGGTTGGTAAGCTCTTGCTTGGGTGTACAGGCAAAGATTCTACAGAGAAGTATCTGGAAAAATGTTAACTATAGCTCAATTTGATTTCAGAGCACATTATTGATACTTTTGGATAACCCACTACATGTCTTAGATCATTATAAAGACTTCCAAGATACTTGATGGCTTTCATATGGATGGACAGTATCTGTATAGTGTTTGTATTACACAGAAGAGACAGCTTCTAGCACTGTTTACAAATAAATATAAAAAGCAGATTTTCTTTTCTTTATTTACGTCTTTCTTTTTTTGTTATCAAAAAGGGAACAAATAACATTCATTTCACCTGAACAGTTTAACACAATCCAGTCCTTTGTTCAGCTAGCAGAAAAAAACCACTTTACAACAGTTCCCTGGAATTTATAGATTTTTCCATTCGCAAGTAAACTTTTTAAAAGTTGTAAAAAAACCTCTAAATAATTAGGAATTGAATGCCTAAAAGAAAAACTTCTTTGAAAACACACTGAGGACAGAAACTGATTTTATCACACTTTCCCCTGGGTTTCTGCTGCCCTGGATGCCAGAACTACAGCCACCGAAAAAGCAATATCAGGAAACATCAACTTTGCAATATGAAACATAGAATAGTTCTTTCCAACTCCAGTTTTATATGAGCAGAGCACCAATATGGGGAATTTTTATTCACACACAGGACTCAACACAGGAATAACTTTTCGTGCTTTAGTTTAATTCCAAGGGTAATTCCACTATCATATTCTACTTCAAATAATTGCAGATAATAGTAATTTTACATACAGAAAAGATTACTTGGATGTAAGCAAATAAATGTATAGAAACACTTTTGTTGTTCCCAGATGATTCCTAACTATGTTGTGGCAACAGTGGTGTCCCTCAGGGGTCCGCACTGGTACCAGTTCTATTTCATATTTTTATCAGTGACATTGATGATGAGGTTGAGTGCACCCTCAGCAAGTTTGCAGATGACACCAAGCTGAGTGGTGCAGTTGACACCCTGGAAGGATGGGATGTCATCCAGAAGGACCTGGACAAGCTGTAGAAGTGAGCCCCTGTGACCTTCACAAAGTTAAACAAGTACAGCGTCCTGCACCAGGGTTGGGTCAATCCTCATCATCAATACAGGCTGGGAGATGAAGTGATAGAGAACAGCCCTGCAGAGAAGGACTTGGGGTTGCTGGTGGATGAGAAGCTCAACATGAGCCGACAGTGCACACTTGCAGCCCAGGCCAATCGTACCCTGGGCTGCATCAAAAGGAACATGGCCAGCAGGCAAGGGAGGTGATTCTGCCCCTCTGCTCTCATGAGATCCCACCTGGAGTACTGTGTCCAGTTCTGCAGTCCCCAACATAAAAAGTACATTGAACTGTTGGAATGGGTCCAGAGGAGGGTCACAAAGATGGTTGGAGGACTGGAGAATCTCTCCTATGAGGACAGGCTGAGAGAGTTGGGGTTGCTCAGCCTGAGAAGGCTCTGGGGGGACCTTATAGTGGTGTTCCAGTACCTGAAGCAAGCCTACAAGAAAGCTAGGGACCAAGGAAGCTGGGGAGCGACTTTTTAGAACGGGATGCAGCGATAGGACGAGGGTTTAAATCGGAAGGGGGTAGATCTAGATTGGATATTAGGAAAAAAATTCTTCACTGTGAGGGTAGTGAGGCACAGGAACAGGTTGTCCAAGGAAGTGGTGGCTGCCCCCTCCCTGGAGGTGTTCAAGGCCAATTAGGATGGGGCCTTGAGCAGCCTTGTCTAGTGAGAAGTGTCCCTGCTCATGGTAGAAGGGGTTGGAACTTGATGATGTTTAAGGTCTCTTCCAGCTCAAACCAGTCTGTGATTCTGTGATCCTATGAACACTGTGCACTGTTTAGCAAATGCATTTATACACTGGGTGAATTCCATGTAGGACTATATGAGAAATTGTAGAATAAATGCAGAATGCATGCTTTACTTCTAAAAGCAATAGAGCTAGTGGCATTTTGGATGATAGGGGAAAAGACAGATCTTAAGAAAGGAAAAGAGAAGAGGGAAAAATATGAAATTAGTTTGGTTTACATTCAGAAAGAAAGCAAGAAATCAAAAACAAATATACAAACATGAACCAGATATTTATTGTCATTATTGCTGCATACTATGATGCTCCACATTTCTTAAAGCCTTTCAGACAACAATTCTGAAGCATTAACAGCCTTTCAGGAATTAATGAAGGTGAAAGACAAGGCCACTGGAAGGAAAATTGAGTTGTACAGCAGTTACGGGGTTTATCAAAGGTCAGGCACTGAATTGGTGACATGGGGAAATAAAAGCATGAAGTTTCCATTCCAGCACCCTCATCTTGCTACTATACTTCATATAAAGGTTTTGCTGCTTCCCACGGACATTCTGGCAGAAGCTGAAGGACTTAATAGAGCAAAGCAGTACAATCTGCTAAGTTTTTAGAAAACATATTTGCCTGCCTCACCATTTCCTTTTTTTTCTTTCTTTTTTTTTTTTTTTTTGGAAACAGGATTAAGTAAAATTCCCTGTAAAAATGTTCTTGTTTCAGTGTCACCTGAACAGCTGTGTACCTTTCAGCGATGTGATCAGTCTGACAAAGCAAAGTAGAATCTATCGTAATAAGAGTTATCCAAAACCACCAAAACATCTTCGTCCCCCTGGTGAAACTAATTTCAGTATATATGCACATAAACTTAGATACAGATTTAGATAGATATAGATCTGGTTTTAGGCTCAGCATTAGTTAAATTATTGTCTGTCTCCACCAAGCATGTCTCACTGGCCCCTCTCAGTCACACCAACCGAGGCGACTCGTGATGCCATGTAAAACGAGCACTGCCGCAGCCCCATTTTAACACAGCAAACAAGGCTGGTTCAGACATAGTGCTGAGCAATCCAACCACATAAGCCATTTCTGCTGACGGCTGCTGACTGGGAGCACTGGACCACAGAGTTACCCCATGGGTCTGTGAGCAAGAGAAGACGCGTTCACACACTGAGAACAGTGGATCGCTGTGGCTGGCAGGAAGAGAGTCAGTGGTAAGGGTCAGGAATAAAAACCTCAAAATGCACCACAGATCTTGGAGGTTCACAGAATCATCGAAACTTTTTCATGATTAAGTGAGCCAGAGCAGTCCCCTAATTGCCTGTGGTTTGTCTGTCGTCATTTTCACATGTGCCATGATTACTTTGTAAAAAGTTACCCGTTTGAAAAGCTAACCCCTTTATTAGGGGGCAAGCCTACACCACATATCATAAAAGCCCACGGAACAAACAGAATCAGTTTCCATCCTTTCAGTGAAGTCTAAATGGCCTTACCCTTTTGAACTGCTCACATTAACCAGCAAGCACAAGGGACTTCCATTTGCCCTCTGTATGTTGCCAGGGCAATCTCCAGAAATTTCTTGCAGTACATCAAAGACCTGTGTTGCATGTACTAACATATATATGAACTTTAAAAAAACCAAAAAAGGTTAATTATCTTCAAGCCTAATTCATCTGGGTTAATATAAACAACGAGTGCCTGCTTGTTTACCATTAGAGGATATGTCACATTTGTCATAGAAAATATGACTGCAACTTCCACACCCAGGACTCTGGGTGAATCTAATTTGCTGTGTGCTTCTACAGCAATGAACTGCCAAATGGTAATGAGAGGCTTACTGCCATATCTATCAGGTGCATCACAAGCAGTCTTGCATTCAGCCACCGGTAATGTGTGTCAGTAGACCGCATATTCTCAGCCCACTATGGCTTATTGCTATTTAAATAGGCCTTGTATGTGTAGTTATAATGCTTAACTGCCTTCATAAAGTGTTTGGAGATCTACAGGAAGAAAGGCAGTGCATCTTCGGGATTGCTCTGCACAAACAAAAGGCCCATTGTGTGGTCACCCGTGATCACAGGGGGCAATTTCTATGACCCAAAGCATCGCTGGGACTCCCCTGCACTTCTGGAAAAATACAATCTTTATTATTAGCTTCACAGGGAATCTGGGGATCCTCTCACTAAAAGGTGATGCAAAGTGGTGGTAGATGGTTTAGCCACAGTCCTAGATTTTTAAAATAAGCAGCTAATGCTGTAAAATGATACTTCAGAAATCAGCAATGGATAGTCAGCCAAATCCTGAGCTCATTGAAACTCCGAGTAACTCCAGCAAAATAGCAAATTTACACGTGTCCCAGCAAATGAGATCAGCACTGGGCCCATTTAACAGAGCAGATCCCTAGCTGGTGTCACTCTCACAGCTCTCTAATTGTACCGGATGATGTTCTGACTGTCTGTAGCTTCAGTCCTAATGTCACATGTTGACAACTCTTGACCATCCAAACAATTTAGCTGATAAAGACAAACTATTGATCACCTAATTCTTATAGGGCGCAATCCTTATTTAGACTGGTGAGTGGAAATCAATTGCGTATTCCTATCAATGAGTTGTTGACATCAGTGGTGATGTCACTGGCAGGGATACATGTGGTATGCTACATACTCTGAGCTCAGAAAAGAATTGCTTCTTATAAACACACGCCTTTATCTCGTCCCTTCTCTCAGTTGGATTGTCAAGTAATAATGACGGAGCTCCACACAACCTGGAATATTTATTATGGTTTGTCATCCCTCCAAGCTTACAGGCAAGGTGTTCTGCTTCAAAAAAAAATATTTATTTTGGTTACTTGGATTACTGC
The DNA here is from genome assembly GCA_013400835.1 of Zapornia atra. Taxonomy (NCBI): domain Eukaryota; kingdom Metazoa; phylum Chordata; class Aves; order Gruiformes; family Rallidae; genus Zapornia; species Zapornia atra. Next base: position 110,304 of record VZTU01013276.1, read on the forward strand.
CTGGACAGGAAACGATGAAGCAGATGTCAGGGAGCTGGATGAGTAATAGAATAATTTTGAAGAGTGATCTGAGCTGCTAAGAAGATGACACTTGAGAGGTCAGAGGCACAAAACATTTTCCACTTTCTTTCCTTCTGAACTCAGAGCTTGAAGCATAAGTTGTGTGTGATTCAGCCTCGTCAAGCTGACGTGGTCAGCCCAGCTTTTGTTTAGATCTATTCAGCCATAATGAAGGTCCTCAGCAGTGCCATTTCGGGGGGTGCGTGGGAGGAGGGGAAAAGAAAAGAAAGAAAGATAGAACAAAGAAAAAGCAGGGAGACAGCTTGTGCCTTTTCTCCATTTCTGTTGCAGCTAGAGAAACTGTTTCATGTTTTGTGCAGTTACAGACACGGGTGTACCAGAGAGGCTATGAAACCATTAGCTCCCAGCCCATCCCCAGCAGCACAGCCTGCACACGCACAGCTGCGCAAGCTTCCCCCTCCCTCCCATGGAGTGAAGAACTGCCATCAAGACTGTCCTAGTGCTAAGTGGATGTTGAATCATTATTTATATTACAGTGATAACAACAGCCTTTCTTGGTCTGGACAGGGAACGTTCCCCCCGCCCCAGTGCTAGTCCCTGGCCAAATGACAGGAAGACGCCTCCTGTCCCAAGCTGGCAGGACAGAAGAGTCGTGTGTGGGCGATACTGTTGTTATCTCTCCTCCAAACTGGGACAGTTGGGCACTCAGACCTGAGGGAAGTGGTCAGGATTCACAAGAGGAGGTTATGACAGATGGTGAAGCCAGGGGCATCTCACTGCCCAGGCACTTTGATCACAAAACCGTCTTTAAACAGAAATTTGTAGACCTGGCCAACTCTTTGCTCAGTGGCGACTGCCCCAGGTAATGACCCTATCTAGGATAACAGGGGCACATACAACCCCCTCCACCCTCAACATGCTGAGCAGCCAAAACTGAAAAAGCACCAGAGGGCACAAGCAGCTGAAAGGAGACCCCAAACGTACAGAAAATGAGCACTTCCTCCGCAAAGGTTTATCCTCTCAGGCATGCTGTAAAACTGTACCGGGGCAAGTGGGTGCCACAGCCAGATAACAGTATCACCCCAGCATTAAAGTGCAAAGGGTTCAGTGATTCCGCTTGTACTACCATACATTGCAAGTTGTCCATAGGCAACAATCGGCGGACTTTCTGGGGATGCTGTGTGTCACATTGAGAGCTCTGTGCTCCGGAAAGCGAGCACAGAAGACATCTTCATTTGCTTCGCTAGAAGTGTGCCTAATGCAGAGAACCCAGGCAATACCAGCATCCAGCCCCGGTACGGCCAGACTGGACTGAAAATTTCTATTGAAGTAACATGCTGCCACCTTCGGGCAAAAACGAGGATTAAGCAAAACCCCCACAGAAGTAAAGTGCACTCAAGAAAAGCTGTAAGTCATTGGAAAAGGCAAGAAACAATTCATGTCTCCATGTCCTGTCAATAATACTTAGTTTTCTGATAAAATATTTAGCTTTGAATTCTAAGAAAGAGAGCAAAATAAATTATGTTTATGCTTTGTGGAGCTTTTAACACCTATTAGTTTTTACCATTCTATTTACAATTCTATACAGTGGTCTTGCATTATAAATAAAGGCTTATAAATTCCTTAGAATAAGCATATGTAGGATCTGTGCATTGCTACTCAGCATTGAGAAGTCTTTCTCTTCAGGTGAAAAATAAAAACAAGACAGGGAATTGCAGAAAAATAGAAATTAGATGTTCAGGTTTGGGGTAACACATGAAGCTCAGTGTCTTTTATTGTTCATGACAATGACAGCACAGATTTCTTAATAGCTGTAAGTTGCATGAGGAGAAGAAAAACCTAAAGGAAATTTTTCCTCAAATAAACCATTAGAAAAGGACAGACCACTTTTTTTTTCCTTTTTTTTCTTTTCTTTTCACCCTCACCTCAGAGAAACTCCCTGGATTCCTCTGGCATTTGTACAGCTTTTAGGGATGTGGCAGAAACTTGGAACTACCCATGAGAAAACCTTTTCCCTCAGCTTTCAGATTTGAGTGCCCTTCTCTGCCAGCTTGTCCGCAACGTAACTCCACTGGAGTCAGGATCTTACCAGCTCACCAGCCTTACAGAGCCATCTGAGAAGTGAAGAGGTCACACAGAAAACTTAGAGAAGGCTCCAGCTATACTTATTTTGTTAAGTATTTGTACAGAAGTGGGATATCTGAATACACTCTGCACATGAGAGCCCAAAGAACTCTCACTTGCAGATCAGGACAGCAGAAAGACAATCGTGCCACAGGTATGGCTGTGACCCTGTGAAAATCAGACAAAAAACCCCAAACAATCAGGGTTGTTCTGGTGGTGTAGATCAACAGCTGAATGTCATAGGTAGTCAGGACCTGAGTCCACAAGATGGTACTCACAGCACTGCCCAAGAGGCATCAGAGCATGGCACTTGGCTGTAGGATCAAAGCACGCTGTTCTGTGGCTCGACACAGACAGCAATGTAACTTCCAAATAAACACTGGATTTCTTCCTGAAAATCAGAAATGTATCTGCAGCCTCAGAAGCAAGGCTTCACAACAAAAAAAGAAAAAAATTATGTGGACATAAATACCTCTATAAAAGAGAGAGAGAGTACTTCTGGTTAGCAGGATTTCTTAATGATGACTTTAACTTCTTCTCAGACTTTACTTTACGCTGAAAAAAAAGTTAGCATGGCAAAGATCAGGCTGCATAAAAGTCTGCACCAGCCTTTTTATGTGCAGAAAGACATCAAAGGGCTTCAAGAGGTTTAATAATGGAACTACGACAGCCTGAAGAATAAACAGAATCTGAGTGGACAGATGCACAGGACTTAGAGCTTTATCTAGGAGTCTGTGACTTGCTGAAAGGAGCCAATATTAAAGCAATTATGCATTTAAAACAATTACTATTTATTCTTCAAAGAGTCATACTAAAGTGAAGTAACCCATTTTAAATTATTTCTGGCAATTGCATTGCATCCCCAAATTATATGTCTGCATACTCTTTGAACTAGGCTTTTAAAAAAAAAAAACGCAAAAACCACCCACCCCTGTATTTTTGCTTAAATATTACCCCCCATCTTGAATACTTCCCCTCTAGCTTATCATTTCCTGCAAGTGTAATATAGGGTGTTAAGCCTGTGTAAATACCACTAATTTTAGTTTCTGTATCTAGGACAGAAGTCATTTTAAGAACCATCAACTGCAAATGCCTAAACTGTTCATTTACCATTAACTTTTGACAATCCGGGAAAGTCTATAAAAGTGTCAAGGCTTTTTCTATTAAAACTGTGATAGCTCCCCAACACATAATTGCACTTAGCAAAATGACTGAACACAGGCTTAGGAGGGGTCATTGTTCTGCCTCGGATAGCATAAAGTAGCTTTCCATTCAAGAACTTCAACGTGCAAAATCCGATTTAAAAAAAAATCCCAAAGTGCCCAGCATTTCTACATATTCTTGTGTAGCATAACCTAGGGAGATAACTCTATCATCTATACATTCCGCTCCCTAGCAGGGACAGCAGTGTAAATTTTACTCCTAGGCACCCTGTGCTAGCTAGATGGCAGCTGGCTCAGATGTGGCCATCTGCAGCCAATGTAAGTTACATGTTCGCTATGAACGGAGTGCTGATTCTAAACCGAAACGGTTTGGCATGCTGCAGATGGGACACCACTCTTCTCAGTCTTCCTTTAGTCCAGCAGACCTACCCATTCTACCCAGAGAGTTACTTTTCTCCCTCTCCACCCTTTGTCACACCGCCCATCCTCTTTTGTCCATCTTGAGACTGTGTCTACAGCTCGACTTATCTCATGCAGGCACATGCTAGCCCAGTTAGTTGTCTTTTCTGCCTATATTTTCTACTGTATCAAAAGAGAAAGATCTGGGTCTCCAGAGAGGGAATGTTACATCCACCTCAGACCCTTTCTCGGAGGAGGGAGACCTGCCTGTTGAAGAGGAGCTTCCACAACACCGAAAATCTTTGAAGCAAGATTAAAGAGACTTATTTTTGTATCATTTTCATTATTGCTTTCTAAAGTAAGGGCAAAATTCCCCTGCCTATAAAGAGACCACAGATGTATTGCTTAGACTAGTTCTCTGGAGCTGAATTCAGTTGCCTAAACATTGGCACCCAGTGAGGTTTGAGCTGCCGCAGGGTACCTAACACATCCGATGGCTTCGCAGATATGACAGAGGATGTATAGGAAGCCTAGTCCATTCTGGTATGGTAGCCAGCAGCCACACCGGGTACCATCACATTGCATAGAAGCCAACACTTACACAACTGCAGTGAGCCTCTATTGCTTAGGCATCTAGACTTAGTTGTGACTAATTCCACACTTATTTTCTAAGAACATATCTTCACTATTGAAAGGGTGTGTTTCCATTTTCTGGGTAACTATAGCCTGTGAATGATCCATCCTACAGCAAAACCACAGTCAGAAGTGGGTGCTTGCATTTTAGTGTGGGTAAGCCTGGTGATGACAGTTATGTGTCATGGACCTCACAGAGGCACTAGAATTACTGGTGTTTTCTTCTTGCAGTCTCTGGATATATAGCAGGCCTTATTTACCCTGGGTAAAAAACATGGAAATAAGCTTTAAGTTTTAACTGGACATCTTATGGTTTGTGGTCTATTGCAGAATTTAATATGGGAATGAAGAATAAATATCTGAAGTTCCAATAACATGTAGATGTCTTTAGGAGCTGTTAAACTTTTATTAGAAGTCATTTCCTTAAGTAATTTCCTAATTTAAAATACTTAAATATCAACTTATTTCTTAAGTTCTTTAAAATTTCCTCATAAATGTTCTGGGTACCATCTCAAGCCTTTTCACTTTTTTAAGTAAGGGAAGTTTTAGCTAAGGGAAGTCTAAGCAGTCCATTACTACAGTCTGTAACACTATCAGCCTTGAGATATCTAGGGGCCTTTTCCATGCATAAGGAAACAGGATATTACTACATTTTCTCATTAGTCTCCTATTTTAATTCCTTCTTCCTCTTCAAAGCACCTAGAAATATCTGTGTCACCTCTGTCTTTATCCCGAAGTAAAAACCAGGATGCATGCTACCTAAGGAATTATGCATGGGCTAGATGGCTGTTCTAATTTATCTTGCGCAGCCAGCTGCTTTTCTTGGTCACCTGGATTTCTCTCAAGAAGTCGTCTCCCATCTTCCATGTCTTCCTTGAGTCAAACATCTTGGTCTAACCTCAGGTAAGGTCAGTCACCAGCACCCCAACACCTGGACATCCTGGTGTCCCATTCCAGCTCCCGGTGTCCAGCAAGTTTGGTGGATTACATTGGCAAACATGTCCACCTGCCTGAGGCAACCTCTGAACCTAGAACAACATGGCTTCTCAAGCACTTCAAGCAAGGAGGCTGTGACTTTTTTGGTTCTTCAGAATTAAAACACGTTCTCTCAACAACTCCTTGAGCTGGTCTTTTCTGTGCTGTTTATAATATTTTTTCTGTTCTGTCTTTTCCTTCTGCCTTCTGCAAAAGAATGCAAGAAAACTTTTTTTTTCTTGGTTTTCTTTCAGCAATACTGTTTTTTATTAGCACCTTTTTTTTCCCCCATTAGTCAGCCAGTACCCATTAAAACAGCCTAAACTCACTAGTTCCACTTCCTATAGAGAAAGTGTTGCATGTGGAGTCCAGCACCAACCTGCCCTGTAGAAAAGGTGTGAAGGGTCTGCCCAGGGCCCCAAAACACCCCCAGACCTGCTTGTTCGTGCCCAGTCCTCTGGGGATCCCATGGTTCAGGACCCCATTTCAGCGCTCCAGGCCATCTGCCCCTGTCCCAGAAACACCGCAGCAGGGTCAGTTTCCAGCTGCCCATTCCCCTGCCTGGTGCTGAGCACACCTGAGAGACAAGCCACCCTTCTTCCCTGGACTGAAGGTGAGACTCTCAGAGGAAGGAGTCGGCACGGGACAACCCTGAAGGCAAAGACATTGGGAAACACCTTCCAAGCAAGAATCACATAAAATACTCTTTTTTTTCTCCTTTGGTACCATGTCCTGCTGTTGATTTTTTCCATACTTTCCACCTTTTGACTGACTGTCTAGGAAATTAATAGAATTTCTTTCTTTCCTGTTAACTATCATTACCATGCTCTGAACAATCAGGGTCCATCGGGTAGACTGCTATTTAAAGCATGTAGTCAGCTGCATCTTTGCTATATAGAGGTGTAGCTGGGCTATATATACAGCCTAACTCAGTGTAGCTCCATGTCCCACCTCTAACTGATCAGTGGTGGTATCTAGGAAAGGGCTAAAAGGAAAAAGTATTCAGAGATACTTAAACTAGCAGTTTGTGAAAACATGTACCTTAGGACATCATAAGCTAGAAGCTGTACTCACATCTTTGTACTTAATAGTTCTAACAGAATGTTTTTATGCTAATTCATGTAGTTGGTTTGTGAAACCATTTGTATTTTTGGCCTCCACAATATTCTGAGTTCCAGGACATGACTGTACATTGCAAGAAATCTATGCCTTTAAGCTAAGTCTATTAGTTCACTGTTAGACTTCACACAAAGGTAATAGTTATTTGATAACACGGCTGGGAACTCAAAGCTAGGACGAAAACTGCCTCCAGGTCTTTTCAGCTTGGTCTATGTGAAGGACTGATGTCATTTATGCTCTTTGCATGACTCAGCAGCTAACACAGCATCCCACTTCAGAGGAACTCCGTTCTTTCTAAAGCAAAACCCACTGAATTTGCAGACTGAAATACTCATTTTGTATCATACTGTCAGAGGAATGAGTTCAGACCTTCTGCCATAGATGCACAAAGAAAGTGAGAAATAAAGAGGAACAAATATGACTTCTGTCCTCACATGTTCATTTCTCCAGTAATGTAATCCTCCCATAATCACCCATTGTACATACATTGGAGAAAGGAGTGAAGGAAGTGTCCAAAAATAACATACATGTAGAAAACATTCCATTCAAATACAGAAGAAAATGCAGACCAAAATAAATGTATAAATTCAGACTGAAAACCTGCAGACAAGGAAGATTACAAAGGTGGATAATGTGCAAAACAGTTACTGTGGAAGTATTATTAAAAATTCTATCTCTGCTGCAAATAAGCCAACCCCTTGTTTCCCCAAGAAAGAAATAACTAAAATGCTAATCCAATAATTGCCAAAAAATGAAGCTACGTACTGCTATGATTGCCGCTGAAGAACAGTTGCTTCTGTTGTATTTCTGGCTTTGGACTTTGAAAGGATAGTATGAAAATGGCAATGATGTGGTACCCTAGAGCACCTGCCTAGAATTGCTTCTCTTCAGCGCTGCTCACTTAGTAAGGATATCTTACTACCACTATTTCAGCCCTGCTACTTAGCCTTTGGTTAAGTATCCTTTGGGCTCATTTCCATCACTGTATAACAAGAAGAAACCTGTGCAAGTATCAATACGATGCCTAGTGAATCTAGAAGTGTTTGCAGAGCATACCAATAACCTTCACACACAACCACGAAATCTGCACATCACTCTCAGATGAAGTAAATAGTGTGGCTCCACAGACTTCTCTCCCTGCCTGAAGAAAAACAAAGTAAAAAATGTGAACCCAGGAGTTACTCAATTCAGCATTTCTGCTAATATCTTGAGATATCTCCACAAACACACAAAGAATGTGTAGGAGGGTTCAACCGAGATTATTTCGTTTGTGTCAAGTGGGGCTCAGAGCAATCCATGAGCAAGAAAACATTTGTTCCAAGGACAGTAAGTAGGGTAGTTTGGTTCCTGTCATTACATCTAAAATATTTTACAGAAGGACGAGAAATATTCTTGCTCTGTGAGCCATGTAAGAAGATCTCCATCTGTCTGACAGGCACAAGACACATACCCGACCCTCTGAAGTGGTGAAGAGGAGGAAGTCATGGAACAGTTCACAAATGGGACAGGGTAATGGTTCCAGTGAGAGGTTAGGTTGGGAGGCTGGGAATGTCTCTGCATCCTCAGAATGGCCACAGAATATTTGCCAAATGGCACCTGATGACTCGTTTCCTCCCTTGGCAAAAGCAGAGATACCATGGAGGTGCACCTGAACTGTGTATGAAACATGCTGCAGTTCAAAAATAATGTAAGTGGACAACCTCTGTTCTAAAGTAAGGGAAAGACTGGGGTTTAGGGTCAACTTTTTCAGTGCTTAGAAAATTCTTTTAGAAGTTTCACTGTAAACAACTTGAGAGACAAAGATTCCTTTCTAAAAAAAAAAACCCAACTTTTAAAATCCAGTCTCAATTCCCCATTTAATGAAGTTATTTTTCTGCAGAACTCTTCTGGAAAAAATATTTTAATGGACGTATATTAACAGACAAAACACACATTCTAGCCACTTTACAGCCAGCTTTTAGACAAGGCAATTTTCATGTCTTTACAAGCACAGACTTTTGAAACAAATACATTGTGATAAGTCTATGAGTGGGATATAGATGCAGCAGTTATACAAAGTGCCTTTGTGAAAGGTGCTTTAACCAGAAGGTTAGAGGCTTCTGTTGCCCATATCAATTGATCTTCTTTTGCTCACATTTATATAACAGATGAATAGGAATGATTTATGAAAAGAACCTTTTCTTTTTTATCTGTTCCCATGTGCTTGTATGCTTGTGCTTGTGTCATATCCACCTTGACAAGTCAAGCATCATCCCAGGCCAGAGATAGCTTCTCAGAGTTTCATAGCAAAAAACATGCCTCATCATCTGAAACAAGTTGCTTGGAATAGTACCTCCAGCTTCAGCAGGTTGAGAGGTGAGACAGATTTGTCAGGGAACCTCAGAAAACTAGGCTTGTGATCTTGCTGTTCCTGGTTGGAGAATCATGTTTCCCCAAACAGCTGCCTCCTCAAACATGCTGACACCCAGTCTGACACCAGGAAATTTGATTTTCCCTGTCTCAAACACAGATAAGGTCAGTTAGGGATCCAGAGACGCTTTGTCAAGAGCCTCCTGTCATAGGTGATTGACTACTTTTTGACTACCCAGAGCTGGCCTCGCCGCTTGCTCACAAGCCACAAAGCTACCACTCCCTGAATGCCAAGCTGTGCCCTGCCCCTTTATCCATTCTTATAGCAAAAGCAAAATGTAACAAAAGCATTGCCTGTTGCTTTACAAGAAGTATTTTACAGTAAGTAATAATAAAAACCTATCACTTTTTAGATATACTCTGCCAGAATTTTCTGCCATACTGCCATACTCTGATGCCAGACACCAAACCTACTTACTGGCTACTCTATTTTTTTTTTTAATCAAAGCAGTTTCAGAGTCAGAAAAAATCTCCAGGTCATATATTTGAACATGGGAACATTTATTTATTCTTAAACACGTTTCAGAACCACTGTCTTCAAGCTGTCTGTTCTGTCACAAGGCAGACATTAGAAACAGCATGTACCATATCAGACACAGCAGAGGTATCCTCACTCAGCTTCTCTACAGATGAGAGAGAAATCAGCTGCCCTGATGGTTCAAATCCCTACAGAAGGAAGATACACTTGAGGGACCTGGAGAAGAGGTGAGCTTCCCTGTGATTTCAGTCTGAGCGAGTTGGTAGAAATGCACAGGATCTGCCTGAGTGACCTTGAAGTAAATATTTGGATAAACTGCCAAAAGCTTGGAGATGCCATTTTCTACTTTGACTTTAAAAATATTCCAAACACTAAGAAAGAAGCTGCCCATGACACTGCCATTCTCTGGGTCACTGCTGATGAAGTTCTTGTCAGTGAAAAACCCACAGCAGCCAGGCTGCAAGCAGACTCCAGTCAGCAACAGCATCTCCACAGCCACCATGAGCAGAGGTGACATTGAGAATCTGTAGAGGTTACAGATGTGTAATTAAATGCAATGTGAATAAAACAGTCCTTCAGCAGCGTGGCCAGTGGTACCCATTCACACACTTAAGCAAACTCCCAGGAGTTTTCCAAAGTCACAAACATGTTGCTTAGGAAGGAGAACATATAGAATGACAGAAATTGTCAATTGCTAAATACAAAATTAACAAATTAAAGTTCTTCAACATTATCTAGGTATTCCATAAACTTTTAAACTATGCTATGAACTAAAGAACACAATTCAGGAAACACCTTAAATTTTCCCTTGCAGTTTGTTTTCTGAGAACATTGGCTTTACAAAATTATTCAAGGAATTTCAGAGAGAAGAATGAACGCTAACACTGTAAGGAACAGTACTTATTTCTTCTCTATATTCAGATAGTAAGCACAGGTGGGCATATTAATTATAGGCTGGTATTTTGCTGTTATCTCAGCTGAACAGATCAGAGTTCAGCCCATGAGCATGTATCTACCAACCTGGTAGACACACAGAGTTACTGAACTCACATTCTAGATCAATGACATTGATCAACAATCCAAAAAGTAATTAAATCATTATCTACCTGAAGATGCAGTCATACAGCAGTCTGAGAGAGCAATCTCATCACTGTGAGAGGCATCAGCAAGGAAACAGCTACGGACGGAAACTCTGGATCCCTTTCCACACCTGGATCAAAACACTCTACTCAGAGGCACTGCATTCACTTAAATTTATCTCACACACTCAGAGCTGGAGTTATACACACAGCAATTAGAATTAGAGTACTTCACAGGATGTATGCATTTCATGACTGCTTTAACTGCTATTTTTTTGGAACAATTAAACGTCTGACTTTCTAAGCAGATTCTTAGTTTTATTTCCATTTCTTACAACAAATGAATCAAGTCACTGACAAGTTAACAGCTCTTTTTACTCCTCATTGTGCTTTGTTTGACTTAACATGTCTTAATTGCTCTGACTAAGCAAAAGGACTTTTTTATTTCATTTCAACCCAGAAAATCCAAAAATTTACCTCCACTGGTTTCTTTTCCTTACACCAGCTTTAACCCTGTAGTCAATATGTGCTTTAAAAAGTGTAGTAGGTGGGTCAGATGCCTTCATCCAAACAGTTTCCAGGAGTGCCACACACTGTGGTTGTAGGAATGCTGGAAGAACAGTCTTTGAAAGCTCTTGCGCTGGATCTGTAACAAGGCACAGCAATGGCTCCTTTCCAGCTATTCCCTATCGTATTCCATTCCGACAGCCATTTTCCAGCTATATCTACAGCTAGGATCTCTAACTTGAACAAGAGGGCAAGAACAAAAAAGAAGCTAGAAGATTAATGGTCTTTGGAACTCTATCACCACAATCCCAACTTCAGTCACCATAAACAGAAACACATGAACAAAATCAATATATCATGTTGGCCCAGTCACTGAATATGCTTTCTATAAACTTCAGAAGAATAGCATTAGGCTTACTTGGGTCTCTAAGCACCACCCAGAAAATCAACTACAGCATATCCAAGACGCTTCTCAGAATGCCCCTTATGATGCAGAACTTCCTCCCCAATTATCTGTTCCCACAAAGAGTAGTAAATGTTCCTCATTTGAACAAAGAAACACTACAGCCTCGGTTTTGCTAGCATGACTACATCAGCTGATGTGTCTGAGGGATGCATGCTTGCCCCTCCACACTCCCCATTTTTCATACAGTCTGCCCTCACAGAGAAGCTGTAGGTGTGCAGTACCTGACAAAGCTGGATACCCAGAGTACCTAATGGGTAGACCACAAACAACTTCTCAGACATTTACATGGACCTCAGCCTGTGCACTTCTGAGATGTCAAGAAAGTACCCAAGAGACCGTGCAATCTGTATCACTAAAGACAAGATGCAGGGTAACCAGAGCCACCCTTTATGTTAAAATTTTCATTTTTTGCATTCCTGGCACTTGATGTTGTAGGTGAGATTTCTATTCTGCCTGGCACTTGCCCTCTTCTAGACACAGGGAGTCCAGCAGAAAGAATTCAGCCAGCGCTGCCAAGATTTTTGCTGTATGCAGACCTGAACACGTGAGCAGCATGTATCACCCAGGGCTGAGGATCTGAGAAGGACCTCAACTTCCATGCAGATTAGTTGGGATGAAACATGCTTACCACAGCCCATGGCTTCATAGGTAGAAATGAGTTTATCTAAGGAGGCTGCAAGCGTCTTCAAGCACCTTTCCTATGAAGACAGGCTGAGCGGGTTGGGGTTGTTCAGCCTGGAGAAGACAAGGCTCCAGGGAGATCTTATAGAGGCCTTCCAGCACCTGAAGGGTCCTACAAGTAAGCTGGAGAACGACTTTTTAGAAAGGTATGTAGCAATAGGACATGGGAGAATGGTTTTAAATTGGAAGGGGGTGATCTAGATTGGATATTAGGAAGAAATTCTTCACTACAAGGGTGGTGAGGAAATGGAACAGGTTGTCCATGAAAGTGGTGGCTCCCCCCTCCCTGGAGGTGTTCAGGGCCAGGTTGGATGGGGCCTTGAGCAGCCTGGTCTAGTGAGAGGTGTCCCTGCCCATGGCAGGGGCAGTTGGAACTTGATGATCTGTAAGGTCCTTTCCGGCCCAAAACATTCTGTGATTCTATAATTCTTCCTTTTCTGGCCTGTCATTCATATCCCTTAGCCCAATGAACTGGAAATTTGGAAACTAAAGACTTTCCTGGGAAGGGCCTCAGTGCCTGATAACTACCTGTGCCTGTGTACCACAGTTAAAAGAGAAGTTTCATCATGTAACTAAAAAATAAAAAGCCAGTGAAGAGAGTATAGTGTTCATATTGCAGAGGCAATTTCAAATACAAAAATACACCCAAAGACCACCCCCATCTTGGGGAAATGCAGCCTCAGAGAGGGTGTATTTAAAATTCAAAGTAGGCAAGCACGTAGGAAGCTTTATCATCCTCCCTGGTATGCACTACCTTCGAAATAGTGATGGCTGCATAGTAAATATACCACTGTGCTGTGCAGCTGCTCAAACCCAAGGTAAAGACCCTTTGTTAGTAAAAGTGATAAAATTGCACTGCTGCAATGGATATAATAGGAAATTCCAAAGTATATTTTAGCAATCAGAAGATTTTTTTCTCATATCAAAGTTCTCAGTCTATAAAAGAGTAGAAGAAAGCCTAATTAAATTGTATGGGAAGTCAGAATGATAGGTGGCCTAATTATTGCCAATTAACCCTGCCAAGGAACTCACACGCAAGGTGAATATGATACACAAGCAAATCAGTGCTGTGGGTAGCTTCTTCTCCTTAAAACAGAAACAAATAATATAATTAGATGGCATTCTCATCCTACTGCAACTAAACATGTGCATGCTGAATGTCCTCCAAACCTAGTCCTCCCTGTGACTCACCTTCTCTGATAACTTAAGCACGGAAACTGTAGTTTTCTCCCAAAGCTTTGTGACTCCTATACCTGTCTTGTTAAGACTTCATCCATCACTGGGCTTTGTGTTCTTTGCCCTTGGATCCTTTTCAGCTCCAAAACAGGAGCTACACAAACACAGGAGTCTGACTTAATGCAGACAAACAAAAACTGTGGCCCTTTTATATCAGCACATTCTAGGTAGCTGTAACCTTATCGGATGCTAACTCTGCATTGTTCAAGATGAACCAAATTGCAAAGTCTTTTTAAATAAAGTTCCTAAGGAGATAGTCCAGTCAAGATATGCAAAATCAATAAGGGCACACATTCAACAATGCAACAGGTCAGCTTCTGGGCTGCATTCTATTCTTCCACGTCTCACTGAAAATGGACTAGTGTACACCAAGGACGGGAAGCAGGATTATGTGCTGTATGCTGCTTACTCAGATGTTCCTTATCTGCCTAGGAAATAGGCATTTCTACCAAGTAATCCTCATGATGACAGGGAATAAAATCTACCTAAATGTATATTGACATCCTGCCCTATACTTCTCCCCAAAAGATTATAAATTACCCTTGTAATGGCATCTCATGCTTCAATAAGAATTAGGAACATAAAAGAATGGTGGTTTTGCTATGATGCAGAAAAGATTACCCCAAGGGAATTAAGTCCTTTTTCGCTGCAGGATGATTATCTCTCTTCTGTCTGCCACTTCTCCTAGTTCAGAAAGTGCATTAAACATGTACTTTACAGTAAAACATTTTTCTTTGGTAGTTGTTACCTGCTACATGGAAAAAACTCATGTGATTTTAATTTGTATACAAACCATCATGCAAAACTGTGTGCAAATCAGTACCCTATTCTGGTTTCATGTGCATGAGACTAGGCAAATTGGATTTAAGCTAGAGGAAATCTCCATAGAGAATTCTACCCTGCAAATGTTATCACCAGGAATACCTGACAAGTACCCAGCTGGAAACTGCACCTTAGATTAGAAAAAGACATGAAGTAGTAATTTCTCACCCAAAAAAAAAAAAAAAAGTGTGTGAAAATATTTCTAGAGATGCTGTTAACCGTGTTGCACCATTAGGCAGACCATAGTAGGCAGATCACATAAAGCCCTCTGACCATCTTTGTTGCCTTCCTCTGGACTCACTCCAGCAGCTGTAAGTCCTTCTTATGTTGGGAGGACCAGGGATGAACAAAATACTCCAGGTCAGGTGTCATGAGAGCAGAATAGGGAGGCAAAATTGCCTCCCTTGACCTGCTAGTCGACAAAGAGGGAGACCGATGACCTAATGTTGTGATAGGACCACTATCTTGCATCGTATTTTAAAATAAAACTAACATAGACTAAATGACAGAGAGAGAAAAAATAACAACAGTTTACAAGACCTACTGCAGTGATTTTTTCACCATTACTGTTACTTTTTAGAAGCACTGCATGATTTTTAATAAAAGCAAGATCCTAGCGATCAAACTCAAATTGCCTGAAATGGCTTTGGTTTGCCCCTCTCTAGAGAATAGTGGGATGCCTCAAAGCAAAGGAAGGAAAGTGCTTGGCCAGGATGCTGAAGGAAGTCCTGTGAGAGAAGTAAATTAGTGAAAAGAATTATTTTTTAAAATCCTGGCAGGATTACCTGGGCTAAAACTTACAGAAAAGCCATAGATACACGTTATTTGTAGGAACTGGATAGTGTTATTTTCTTGGGATATAGTCATAGTAGTTTTCCCTTTTCTTATGATGACTTTATCTCAGAGATCCCCCACTATCTAGAAATTCTTCCAGTTCTGCAGGTGTTTATGAGACTACTACCTTCAAATCTGTCCATTTAACAATGACAGCAAAATCAAATATACAGTTTCAAGAAGACAGTCTGAACATTAAAATGAATACATTAATATATATAATGAAAGTAATCAAACTGGCATTATAAATATCTACTATTTTCTTTCCGTTATGAAATTTGTGCCTACAAATTCATGTAAGTAAATAACAGAAATTGGTAGATTTGTTCCTGTATACCAAATGGTCATGACTTAAAATCTGTTAGCTTCTTCCTTCGTAGGCATGGCTTATCCCATTTGTAAATAAACATTTATGAGTTCCATGCATGTAGACCAACAAGGTATAAGATACTCTTAAGGACATGTTGGACTCAATGATTTTACAAGTCTTTTCCAACCTAAATTATTCTATGCTTCTAAGGTTTCTTGTCAGACTTCAAAGCTTGTCACATTTCCAAATATTAGGAAATTATTCTGAGTTTTATGAAGCAAAAAAGGAGGATGGCATATGGCTCCCTTCAAATTTTCATATATGGAGACACACTAAGAAAGACAGTCTTGTCTTGAATCAGTCTTATAAAGGTATGCAAACTGTTTTGAATAGTCTGGTAATTGTGTTTCAGTATCTAGGTGGGATATACTCAAAAAAGGATTTTGTGGCAGAAACTAAAAATATTTATTCAAGTTTTTTATGCTACCTGGTCAAATTCATATGCACTTTTTTATATATTTCTGAATAAGATGATAATACCTCACAGAAAAGTGTGACTAGTACAATCAAAGAGCACCAAGCAAATTCTCTGACCTGGTCTTTTCAGCCTGTAAAGTAGGTGTTGGAGATGGAGATGTGACAAGCATCTGAATAATCCTGAAGCATGGCATGAAGACAGTAAACAGGGAACAATTTTTCAGTGTGCCTCATACAACAGGACCTAGTAAACATCAAGCAGCAGGTAGAAACAAGTAAAGGGAGATCCCTTCTCTCCCACCTATTAAAACTACAAAATTCATTGTCACAGCATATTGTGGGTGGGAAGAAAAATCTATTGAGGGCCATAAAACACTAAGATATAATCTCCAGCACAGGAATCTCTGAGCCATAAATCACTAGGGCCTGAAAACTGGGAAGGAGGGAGACAGCGTAATATAACGGTACAGTTGATTATTCTTCCATAAGCATCTGCTACAGCCACTGTCAAAGAGCAGGTGTTCCTTGATCGGATAGACGTGTCCTTAACCCCTTTATGCTGCCATATATAATATAAAGGAAAAAAATATGTTAACTATGCCATTAGATAAAAATGGGCTAATTATGCTATTATATAATGTAAATGAAAAAACATACTAAATATATCATTATAGATTTCCCCTTTCTGCAGGCACACACACATATAAGCATATGTAGATATATGCGTGTGTGTATATATATATATACATATTCATGCAAAAGTGATAGCCATGATTATCTTTGGTTCCACGTACCCTTTTGGCAGCAAGTACTCACATAAACTGGGGCCCTGGGAAAGCCTTAGAAGTCTAGTGGTACGGGGCACACTGTAAGCTCAAACGAACTGTGCCACTGGGACTCATGTTACAGAGATTTGTGTTACAGAGACTCCTGAGCCAGCGGAAACTGCAACTTCAACAATGTTTGTTTGACAGTTTATTTTTGTGTAATGCCCCAGATTAAAAGAAAAGAAAAACAACACACCACAAACAAAAACTGAAAAGAAACCAGCCTGCATTCCAGCGTGCAGCTCCATAATCAGACCCACGTGTGCCTTTTGCAGGGCTGGAACCTCTTGCTCTTCTCTACAGACATCCAACACTAACCAACTCCTCAAGCCATCATCTGGAGCATACTTTTTGTTACTGCTTTGCTTTCCTCAGGTCTCCCAATCCCCATCTCTTTGTCCAGGGAGTCTCAGCTTCTCCAGCTCTAAACCTTGCTCAGTCACCTTGTTCCAAGAATTGTGCCTTTTCCCTTGTTAAATATCTCCTGGACTGGATGTCATCTTACAGACTTCACACTTCCACATCTTTCCCCAACCTCCCAAACCCAAAGTATGCTTCACTTGTGATATTAATTGCCCTTTCTCCTTAAATCACAGCCTGTCCCAGTCAGTTTTGCCCTCCAATTCTCGTTAGTCAGGCTTTTGCCTAATCCCATCAGTTTTCTCTCCTCCCTACACACAATTTTTTTTCCCCATCTTGCATTTAAATCAGGTAACGTCCTTCTGCAGATTTCCTCAGTGGGTCAATGTTGCCAGTTTCCCTCTCCTTGATGTACAAACCATCTGGGAAAATCCTTTTCTCCCGGAAAACAACTTTCTGTTAATGAAGGTTAATGAATTAAATCCTGATCCAAAATAATACTTTTTTAATTGAAATATCTTTTTATTAAATTAGATTTTTAAACAATACATTAGTACAGACTGGTTTCATGCCCCAAGATTGAATGTCTGGGTAGGGTATAGGTTTTGTTCCTTTTGTGGGTGGTTTTTGGTCTTAGACTCTCTTTGTGCTTGTTTTGCATGTGTCATCTTGGGCTACTGCTCGAGAGACCTGTGCTCTCTGCCTTCATAAACTTTCCTCATGTTCTCCTTCTGGTACTGACTGATAACAGCCACAGCTCTGGCAATGGATTTGGAGACCACACGTATCTCTGTGTATTAGACATCATTTTCCCTCAGGACCCTCACCACGTGGTGTTGAGCCTGTTCCAGCTTCTGGTCATCTAGTTGCATCAGCAATTCCTCTTCATCCTTCCCTTCTAGATGTCAGGCCTTGGTTTTTTCCATGATGGTAGCAGCAGCCTGGCTACAAGCTCAAGAGGCAGATGCCAAGAGAGAAGAGTAACCATTGCAAATCTGGGTTCATCCTTTCAAGCTCAGGGTGTTAACCCATGAGACCTGCTCACCGCAGGGGAAAGGGAAGAGATGAAGTACAGTCAGCGAGCTGGGGGGATTTTAGAGTGCTGTATATCTGAACATAAGGTAAGCAAAAACTTTGGACTATATTAAATTAATTTTACACAACCATATTCTCAAGAGTAACTAAAATATTGGGATAGGATGGGATTAGCATCAGGCTGTCACTGATATCCACTCTAGCAAACTTTTCCAAGTGACAGAGCTTTATCTGATGGGCAATTAAAGACTTTAGTAGTTGCATCTGTAGTAAAATTAGCTGCCTTTTTTTTTTTTTTGCTTAACTTTTGCCAAAGATGTGCAATCTGCCACACAGAACCCAAAGTTACACTGAAATGGACATTAATAGACATCGAACAGCTCTGCACACCAAATTAAACATTGAAAGATCATCAGTTTAGTGAAAGGTAGAGCGATGATAGCAAAAAGAAAGGGTTTCTGCATGTCTCTGCAGGCTGTACAAGCTTTAGACCTTCTGCATCGTAAGATATTCACATGTAATGTTGTAAGTATCTGTATTTTCCCCACCAGCTGCACACCTGAGAGATCATGCTTCCCTGCATTCTCTGCAGGTCTCCCCCATGCATGGAAAGGGATGAGGGAGGCCAAGAGGGGGAAGCAGTGATATGCAAGGAGGTCGAGGACTACAGTGGGGATTGGGTGAATGCACGTCATCCCTTTTCCTGTTCTGGGGAGCTTCCCAGAACAGAAAGATGCTCTATAACTCCAGAATGGACTTTACAGCTGAAAGAGCATCTAAAGTTGGCTCTGCTGAGAGGAGTGACACATACCACAGACTGCCAAAACTCCCACAGAGGACTCTCTCCACCGTAGAGGCATTCTGCTGTCCAAAAATCTTTCAGCTAAGAAAAAAAGAAAAGGGGGGAAGGGGAGTCCATCTTTTCCTTTTTTAAAATTTTTAATTTTTTTTTCTTTTTAAGGCAGTAATTAATTAATTTTCTTAGTGACTAAATTCACAGTACTAATCACTCTCAACATGTTTTTAACCTAATGAAAACCAAATCAACTATTAATCTTTACATTATCTTGTAGTTCACATTTGCTAAAGGTCATGAACTATGCACAGCTAAAAAGCTTCTCTGCAAAGGAGAATATCATCACAGATATTTCACAATAAACTGGAGGGTTTTCATTTTCCTTTTCCCTCTTACTCCAGGTTATTAGAAAATACGAAACTGTTAAGAGGAACACACTAACAGCAGCCAGGACATTCTGTTCACTTGCCCTTTAATCTTTCTGCTGTTAATGCTAGGGTGATAATTGATACCAATTATTTTCATAAATCTGCCTGCAATTCTCTGTGTATTAAGCAGATTAATATAGTCTGCAGGGGAAAAAAACAGTGCTGCATTTGGTAATTTTCAAGGTAAAGGATCATTGGTGGGTTTTGCAAATTTCTGTCCTTGGCTTCATAGGAAAGTTACAACCACTGTAAAATGTAAAATCTTATCCAGAGAACATGAATTCTATGTAACAAAACAGAGCAAGTACAATGTACTTACTGAAACAACCACAGAAACACAGAATTATTATTCCTAACCTGAAACTATGGACTTCTAGAGTAGATATATAACTGTAGATATATAATTGCAGTACTACAAGACTGCTTTTAGATTCGGTCCCACATCACCTTTTTCAAAGGAAGCCTTTGTTTGCCAAGAAGACCTGCAAAAAATTGTTTCCATGGCATTTTATAGGATTAACAACTTGCCTAAATAAATTATCTTTAACAAATACCAGTAACAAGAATATATTAACACAACAGAGAATGCAAAATGTATAAAACTCAATGTTGAATGTATGTCTTTATTCTTTTTTATTTTTGCATTGCATTCCTATCTTTAATTACAAGAGCATACAACAATCTATCTGTGTTGCACTCTCTTGCAATTAGCCCCACATGGATAATCTATTTTAGCATGCTTACTGCTTTGTATATGCCATGCTAGACCACAAAAGCTATTTATATGATATGTAAGTATAAATTGCATTTACACAATATGCTACAAATTAAGGAGAACAATGAGAAAAGTAGTAAATATCTGCTAGCAAATTAGGCCAGCAAAATACTCAGCCAAGAGTTGTTGAGACGCAAAGTTATAGGCTTTTATTTAGGGTTTGTGTTTAATTTAGTAAAACTGATATAAAAAGCTATGCTAACAGCTCATTTCAGTTTACACAAGGCTTATCTTGGTTTGGTTTACATAATTCAGAAATAAACCTGATGAGAGGTTTGACCTTAAGCTAAAGAGACTTCAGCTCTTACCTTACTGTCTCCTTATTTTCAAAAGTACCTCCTCGTTCTACAAAATAGCTGTTAAAAGCCTTTGCTACATAGTGTACTATATACATGAATGAGGACAGAAAAAAACCCATGCATTTTACAATTACTGTCCAGTAAGCACAGAGTGAGGAATGCAAAAAGGTGCTCAAGAAGCATGGATCCTAGAGAATTAATTAGATTTCAAAATTGCAGCACAGCTTAAATATTCATTTTTGCAACATGAGTACAAGTTACCAACTATTTCATTTTTCTTTCTAAGACACCAGATGACTATATACTATAGACTGTATAATCTACTGTACAATTTTTCAGTTACCTCAGATTTTTACATTAAGTGTATTGGTACAGCAAATTTTGAAATGAAATCTGTTAAAATGTACTCAGCTAAGAAGAAAATAAGTGAAAGGCTTTAAACTTATCTAGAATACCAACAAGTCATTACAATTTCCAATATTCACAGCCATTTACATTCTTAAATTAATAAAGAGATACACATACAGACCACATACACAGAAAGCATGACAGAAGAATTTGAAAGGTTCCTGTATGAACTTCCATCTGCACACAAAAAAAGGGGAGAAATGCTGGGCAAAGTTAAAAACTTCAACTAGCTACCATTTTTTTAAGTGAAGACTTGAACTTAATAAATCCTCAGCTTTATAATTTCTTTTGCCTGTTAAATAAAATGCTTGCATCACATAATTTTATTTGTTAACCTTTTGAAAACCCCAACTTCTAGGTGAGAAGAGACTTCCACCCCAGAAGTAGAAGTATAATAGGATGAGACTGATTTAAAAACCTCTAGCAAATATTCTGATTTATTCCTCTGTTAGGCATGCAAATACACTGCCTAAAGCCTTCCCCTTCCAGCCCTGGTCCTCCTAGGAAAATATGTAAAGTCAAATCCATGCAGGCTAGCACAATCAGAAGATATATTTCCTAAGGGCCAGTCTCACCTGCCAAGGACCATGAAGCATTTCCTTAGAGAGAAACTTCTCTCCACTTTTTTCACTCTATGTCCTTTAACATTTTTAGCAGCACCTTCACTTTAGTAATGTACAGACTACTGCCAAAATAATCTGTGTTTATAGATCTTAATGTTAACAGCATGTTTTGGTTTGGTTTGGTTTAGTTTGGTTTTTAATGAACTCCTTTATTCAGAAACACTTTCCCACAGCACCAAAATATACAGCAAAAAATTCCAGACTTGGATGTTTTCTCTCCTTGGAAGGGGTTGGGGCTGCAGTTGTTCATCTCCTGTGAGTGTCTCCCTCAAGCCCTGGGAAATCTGCTCACGAAAATGCCACACAAGGCTGGTACCAGACTTTTCCAAGCATCTCGTGACCCTGCTTGATGCTAAGCACTATATACAGGATAATCTGCACTATGGGATTTGTGTGAGGTTCAGGATAGACCAGGAGTTATAGGCTCTATTTTCTCCATTTTTACCTTTGATGGCAAGGGCAGGAGTGCAGACATTTTCTGTTGCAGTGTGAACAAACTTTTATTGGTGGTGTTTTAAAGGACACAGTCTTACAAGTATCTGTGGCACAGCCAGCCAGTGCTGCTGATTTCAGTGTTGCTGCCACCCACAGAGGTGCTCTGGCCGTTGCTTTACTGGCAGAGTAGGAATAACTAAGAAGGTTGTGCAGCGAAGCTTCTTCTGCCAGCGGACAGACTTTGACAGGCACTCAGTCAAGATTTGAGTGCTTACATTGTATTTTCCTTCTGCCGCTCTGTTGAGGGCTAATTATGTTTGCAGTTGTCCTAATGGTGTGATTATGCATTGTATTTGCCCTTTTCATGTCATGTCAAAGGAGCTAATGGCATCTCCTCGGGATTAAACAAAGCAGTAAGTATATCTCAAAACCAGGTAGCTACTTCCCTGGAAACCAGCACACCCAAAAGAGGTGGGTAGAAAAATGCAAAAGGCCCAGTGTCCTATTTCCTCTAGTGGAAATAACTGAATTTTATGCATGTAGAGTCTGGCAAAGATGGAGGGGTTCTACCTTCACATACATATTTTAAAACTACTTTCTATGTTTATTTAGGTAATAAAATAATGCTTTTTAAATAACGACATTTAAAAAAAAATAAAGTCACTATCACTTGCTATGCTTGCAAATTCTGAAAGTTTATTATGGATTTTCATCTGAAATGAAAATCAACTTAAAATCAACAGTCTTCCGTGGGACTCTTAAAATCAAATCTGTATCTGCACAAGCTGACAAAATAACATTAAGCAGACTCTCCTTTTTCTTTCCCATATCAAGTGAATCAGACTCTGTATTTTTATAATAAAGGACAACAGGAGTGCCTATTAAAAGGATTTTCATTGCCTTGCCTTCACATCAAGGCAGCACAGTGTAACTGAACAGCTTCACAATTGAGGGTTTGGGTTTTTTTTAAATTAATGGCTATTCTATTTTATTTTTTTTTTCAAGTGAACGAAAATTGACCTTCATTGTCTCTTTAGTCAATCCAGCTCAGAATCAAAGAGCAAGTTAATTATAATCATTTAAAACTTAACAGTTGAAGCCTTTTGATGTAATATCACATTCATTTCTAATTAACTGTACATATGTCTTGCCGAGTTATCCAATAACTCTTGAGATCTGTCAGCATAAAACCTTAATAAAAGCACGAACACTTCAGGATGAAGATCAGACAATCCTTATATAAGAAGGAACAGAAGGTGACAGGGAACAAGACTGAGTATAGGAAGAAATCTCTGCCTAACTGCTTTCCCTAATTTTCTTTGAACCATGGCTGCTCCTGCCACTGCTGCTGCATAGCACCTCAGTGTCCAGAGAGCCTGGGCTGCCAATTTTAGTTTTATAAGTAAAACAAAAATACAAGTACCTGGATATTTCATATTTTCCTATGACTCTGTAAAGTTTTTATCTGATAATTTGCTTTCTGTGTCTATTTATAGCCCCTTGTCCTAGAACTTGGTCATCAAAATAAGTGAAAGACACCCCATCAGCCCAGTGGAATATGCTGAAGTCAAGGAGATGCTGTCCTTCTCCCAGTGAAACTCCTCTCCAGTGACCAGATCAGTTGGGTTGTGAGCTTTGCAATAAGGATCCAGAAACATGATAGGAGAGTTTGGAAAGTTAATTTTGTTTCTCTGAAAAAAGAAGCTACAGTTTCTTAGTTCATCAAGTTTATGCTTATCCTCATTATTTTTAACACCTTTACTCCTCAAAATAAATTGTCTTGAAAACAAACTTCACAACATGGTCCCAAATATGATTTTCATTCCACGTCTCTTTAAATGGCAATGATCTAAATAGTAGGGATCAGAAATAAAGTCACAGTGTGCCTGCTTTCTTCAGAGCTGCTACTATCACCCAAGAGATACATTAGTTTGGGGGTTTGGGGTTTGGTTTTTTATAACTTGATGTGGGAAGGAAGGATGGGGGGAGGCGCCACTCTGCTTTTTCAGCTTTGATCCCTGTATCAGGTAAGGTGGGAAGAACGAAACCAAACCAAGCACTGTCCTCAGAGTTCTGTTCACCCCACCAGGCACAGCTACCCACAGCCGAGGAATATAAATGGAGTGTAATCTCTCTGCTCACAGTAGTGAAACTTAAAGGGTAAAAGTCTTCTTGATCAACACTGGTAACCATAAATCAGGCTAAGAGCGATCATCATGCAGATGAGTGTAGAAACCAGAACCAAATGCCTGGAAACCCTTTGGAAAGAGTGGAGGAAAATCTAGGGAAGGATGCTGGAAAGACCAAACCATCAAGATCAGGGGCAGAAGAAGCTGTGTTGATTTTTCTTAATTATAATTTAATTGTTATTTGGAGGTTACTCTGGGAGAAAAGTTTACAGCAGCCCTGAGGAAGGTCCAGGACAACTGAAAAATAAAAAAAAAAAGAAAAAAAAAGCTGTGAATCCACATTAGTCTGAGGGATGTAATTTATTATGGGTTATCGTTACCTTGGGAAAGATGAAAAATGAATCTGTACTGGATAATTAGAAGAGCCAGGAAAGAAGCAAGACTGAACCAACAGTAGGCACCATTGGAGGAAATCCGTGTATTACAACATTTTCACTGAGGAAAGCGCGACGCATCATGAGTCACACTACTGCACATTCTGGTCTGCTGAACTCCACTGAAACCAATGACCATACAGGAGCAAAGAAATGTCAACCACACCCGAAGTGTGTTTTCCATACTTTTCCCCAGAAATGGGCTTGCTTTGGTTTATTTCTTGATAGACCAGTGTACTCAGCAGATAGGTGCAGCATTTGTTTTTCACTTGCCTGGATCTTTTTTTTTTTTTTTGCCCCACTTAAAATTTGTAGCCAGGAAGCCTATTCCTGCCAAGGTCTGGGAAGAATCAGACAGAAGGACTTCTGTTGCATAATTCTGTATCCAGCTAGACTTAAAATAAAAGCATATAATTGACCACAAAAATTATTTTTGTCCTCATAAAATCTTTCCAAAAAACACTGAGAGGAAATTATGTCACTGAGAATATTTTGTATTCAAATGTTTTTGTTTAGCTTCTCATCACAGCCAGCTAGCTGTCATGAAAACACGTTTATATTTACAGTGTTTCTCAGCATGAATGATCCCAAAATGTTTGGGTTGTTTTTTGGTTGGTTGTTTTCTTTTTTTCCTTCAAATGGGAAAATATTCACCACCAAAATGCAACCTCTTTGGCTTGGAAGAAGGCAGGCAACTAAACAAATGGGATGTGAAAAGGCCATGAAACTATAACATGAAGTAAATTATGGCCAGTGCTTACAAGCAAAGCTATGCACCGCAGAAGTGCGACCAGAACAATTTTAATACCCATATACTGTTTCTATTTTGAGGGTCTCCACTGAGTGAGGTCTGTCTGCACACGGAAACAAATTTTACTGGAGATTCACCTGGGAAACAAGAAGCTGTTAGTCTAAGGTTCTGGGCTACATCAAACCTAATTTATCATGCTTTATGCTCCCATTGCTCTTGCCCTAACCAGACATAAACTGAACTTGGGAGAAATCCAAATGTAATTCTCAAACTTGTACAACCTGTAGTGCAAGGAATTATTATAATTTAGCAGCATGCTGGCCATTTCCTCAGTGTAGCTGTACCAGGTAACTGGCAAATGGATGGCACAATTTAACTTTCATGGGTCTGAGATGCTGACAGCTGAATCTGCAGGGCTTTTAGGTTCTTCCCACTCTTTCGGTTCTGACAACAGCAACCACAATGCAAGCTCTTCACGTATGATGTATAGCCCTTCAAAGCTGTATCTAGGTTCACTTTGTCCTTGCCTCTAATAGAATTAAATCTCCACTGGAAATTCTCCTCTCAACATGAGTAGAAAAGCAGTTCTGTTATTTTCAATGTCCAGGTTAAGTCCAGTCTATCTTAAAAGAATGGCTACAGATATATCAATCACTTGTGAAATGTGATGGCCAGTTTATAAAACAACTAAAGGCTCCTTCTAGTAAGCACCACGTGAAATCCCATTCAGGGATTCCAGGACCAAAACCAAGCAGAGATCAGCAGCTTCCACGATCCGGAACGTTCTGCACAGAAACAAATTCTACATAAAAATGCCACAGCTGCTCGTTAGGAAAACCTGAAAAATCGTGACGACAGGACTGAAAATCTGAAACAAATGAAACTTGCATTGGAAAGAAGTTATCTGCACAGTTGTTTATATTTAATGAATGTGAAAGCTCCATTTTGGGCAAAAAAAAGTCATGGGGTTCTCGACTCCTAGTCTTTTTAAACCAATAAAAGACAAAGCTGGGAAAGGAAGCCTGGGGTCCAAACATTTGTTATCACACCCTGCCATATTATTCTTTTCAGAAATTCAGCCTGAAGTAGTGTGGTTTTTGGTCTGTGTTACTTGTCCTAGCAGGTTATTTCAGAACATCAGGCTCTGGTGGTGAGATGTCTTCCCTATTCTGGAATGGGCTCCTCCACAGACTTTGGCACTCGTCTTACACATTCTCCTCAATATTTTCTGGCCTTTATTTTCTGTCTTTATAGACAACACAAACATATCTTCTCACCCTTTTTCTCCCTGACCAAAGTGATCCTAACTTTGTGTCTGTGGAGCTACTTCTGCTCCCAGTTACACCACTGCAGGTCACAGGTGTCATCCCTGAAGAGAAGAGAAACACAACACTTCAAAACTGAGAGAATGATCAAGTCTCTAGTCTTCCAAAAACTCCATGTAGGGTTTTTCAGAACAATGCAGTGAACTCAACCCAAAGAGGTACAATGACATGAAATGGATGCTGTGATCCCTAAGGAGTCTGTTAACCACAAAACAGCTTCCATGTCAGGACACTGCCCTGTTCAGGACAACATTTATCTCACTGAACTGTACACACTTGTACTAAGCCCCTCAGTATCTAATACAATGTGTACCTGATGTACACATGGTGTACCACAGGTGTCCATGACAATGTTTTAGTAGTGGGGGCTGCAGAGCAGCCTCTGTGAGGAGAGGCCAGGACTGCCCCATGCTGGACACAGACCATTCCAGCTGGCTCCAACTGACCCATCACAGGGCAGACTTAAGCCCCTCAGTCAAAATGGTGGCAGCACCTTGGGTAAAGCGTGTGTAAGGAAGGGCAGAAAATGCTGAAGCAGGACGAGGGAACATAAGGGAACCAGTAGATGAGGAGGGTATTGGGAGAAACAGCAAAGGACCAAGGTCAGGAAAGGAGGCATTCCATAGCAGAGCAGATAGTCCCAAAGGGACTGCAGCCTATGGGACATGCACACCTGAGTGTAGCAGAGGAACAAGGCAGGAGCCATGGAGAGAAACTGTCATGTCTTGGTGATAGCTACTCCTGCACTGCCTCACTGAAGGGACCAAGTGTGACCTGCAGTGATAACAGGAGAGACTGGATGGAAGGACTGAAGTTGAGCTTGGGAATGAGGGAGGATGTGTGTTTTAAATGCCTGTCTTCTTTATGTGTGTTTACCAATACCCAAATCTGTCCTCAGATATTTAGATTACTTGGTAAATTATTTCCCTACCTGTATTTAAACCCATCATTTCCCTACCTGTATTTAACCCCAAAATCTTCTCCCTCCTGTTCTTCCTATTTTCTCCCCCGTCCTGCTGCCAGGGCAGTAAGCAAGTGGCTGTGTACTGAGGCCAACCCTACACATATAAACAAGATGCACTTCTCTGATCATCTTTCAGAAATTCCAGTTGCAGATCTAACCATTTAAATCTTTTCTTACTTACTTGCATCTGCCTGCAAAGTGCCCAGAGGAGAAAAGTTCCTACCTTCTACAAAAGCAAATGGAGAGGGCCTGCAGCAACTAGGATTTATTAAAGTCTCTGTTTTGGGCACTGAATGTTACATACCTAGCACTGGAGTCTCCTTACCCAAAGGTTTACAAACAGGTGATAGAAAGAAAGGAAAGGTCAGAAAAACAGAAGAACCTAAAGGCAGTATTACTTACTCAAAACTGTAAGCAAAAAATGTCAAGGTTAGCAATACTGCTCAAGAATAACTCCTAATAAAATATCCATCAGATCAAAGACACCACAGATCAAACAGATCTGGTAGATAAGACAAGAAGAGGCAAGCTTGCAATCCCCAGAGTAAGAAAGAGGAAGAAAAGGTGTGGGGGGGAAGTAGCCTTGAGATAATGTTAATCTAATTTAGATGTTTTCAAATCTGCTCGGCCTTACAGAGTTGCTTCTAAAATGCCAGCAGAGCAGGCAGCTGCAGCATGTCAGCAGTTATTCCCGAGAAGTCCTGAGGAAGGGGCAGGCATCAGAGATGTAGAAAATGAAAAACAGTGCCTACACATAAAAAGGAGACAAAAGGTCAAGATGGCATAACTTCAGTTCTGTTTTAGAAATCAAACAAAATTTTATAATAATTTGACAATAATTAAGTACCTAGAAGAAAAGGAGGAGAGTGGGATTTTGTCAAGAACACAGTGGTTCATTCTCATTTACTTCTAGGGTAATGTAATAATTGACTTTAGCAACACTTCTGTTTCCTACTTGTTCCTACCAAACATATTCTAGATGAAATGTCCATAGGATGGCAGAGCCCTGGGAGATCACCATACCTACAGAGTACTTTCTAGTGTGATACTGAGAGACTGGGAAAAAATGTAGCCACTAAAGTTTTGTAAGGGTCTTCTCTGGATGCAATATGTTTAGTATTCATATTAGCTACCTGAACAATAGAACACAGAGTACACTTTATACAAATACCAGCAACACAGAGCTGGAAGGGACTGCGATCATGTTAGAGGACAAAATAACAATTACTAAATGAAGGGATGAAAAATGCAAAAAATAATTTCTTGGAAAGAGAGAATGGAGAGCCACTAGCTAAGTCACAGTTCTGTAGAAACTGACTGGAAGGTTATAAAGGCTCATAAGCTAAATAGGAGTTAACAACGTTATGCTGTTGCCATAATAAATTTTTTAAAAGGCAAACAACACAGCAGACTTCTAATTAGGATTACAGATTGCAAGATTTATAAAGAGATCTGTCTGCTCTGTCCAACATCAACAAGAGCTTTGGTATAAAGTACAGCTCTCGACCATAATTCAAGGAGGATGCGGAACACCCAGACAAGCGTAGAGTGGAGCAACAAGAACAATGAGAGCTAAAAAACTCCCTCAGCTAGGGAAGATGGACAAAATCATAAGAGAAACAGAGAGCAGGCATAGTAAATCTTTCCAAAACAGAATAAACTGAAACAAACAGGAAAGGATTACTTTATGGTCTAATGTCATTTTAGATGCCCCAATGTATCCCGCTCGGCCTCAGCTGCCTGTCCAGGACAGCGCACTGCAGAACTTATTCCATACAGACCAAGCCTCCAGATATGCCACGGGGCACCTAAAATGTCACTAGGCACCTTTGATAAGTTCTCCTATGTGAGAGAAGATGACTGGGATATAGATTATGCTATAGGCAACAGACTGAGGCTAAGTTAATACTGAGCAGTGTGTCTTCTCCCTACACTCTGTTCACTTTGGGGAATAACTCATTTCATCCAAAAGTCTTATGTCTGAAATAAATTAGATGTACTTGTACTCTAGAAGTGTTTATTTGCCTCTGTTCTCCACAAGGGGACAGTCAATAAAGCAGCTGTAGGGGGTGTGTGTGTGTACGGTAAATATCTACAGTTATATGAGATTAATTTCCCCCTCATTGTACAAATATTAACTCCTGGGTCACCCAATATTTTCACTCCATCACAAGTAATGGTCTTGATGCAAGAAATACAGACTGAAGTTCTACAACCTATGCCAAAAAGAAGGTCAGATCATAAATCCCTTGTTTATTCTTATAACCTACTCTGTATGAGCAACCCCTACCCTACAGTGTTCCACTAAACTTCCTGAACTCTGATAAGGATCACCATTGCACACTACAGAGGTCATAAACCATGAAAATAGCGTGCCTGCTCTGAAGGTAATATAATTTCTCAAAACAAAAGAAAGGGAAAATTTAGCTCTTAATCATTCAACAGAGAAGTCAACAACTGCACTATAATACGGTTATGCTTGGTATTTTATCTCTATATTGTGTTTTAAGCCTCATTGTCAAATGTTTTCAAGAAGATCAAATGAAGACCGTATTTCAGCCTCAATAAAAGGTAAAATTTTTTCCATCTCTGAAAATGGACAAATTCATCCACAGTAATTGGCCATCCACCTAGCAAGAAATATTCCAAAGTATTCCCACTTGGTATCTTTTAGCTTAATCTTTGTCTCGTAGGAAGAGAATATAGAAAAGAAAACAAACCATTGTTTCTCTGCAGAAATTTGTTTGCAGCTTTCCCATCTTGCCTGTTTACTCTGTGTCAGCCAGTGCATAAATGAAAGAACGGTAAAACTGTTGCTGTGGCTTTTTTCTCATCTTCTGGCAATTCACGGAAATAAAACCCAGCATACCTGGGAAACACAAATGGCTACAGGCAACTTGTTGAAAGAGGTTCTCAAAGTAGTCTATATGAAAAACAAATTTTCTGTGACTGATTTTCTTAAGCAGGACTTTGATAATAAAATAATCACCTTTATTTTCCGGAAACTTTCCCTGTCCCTGAGCAGCACAATGCAAAGCAACTCTAGAATCGACTGCACTACAGACTTGTCCTGCATATATGTCTGTAAGCTATGAACTGGCTTTGTTCTTTGATTCCTTGAGGAGTATTTGTTAGACTTGCTTATGAAGGAAATAAATTGCTGTTGAACTTACATCTTCAGTTTCTGATATGTTGAACAGTGAACTTTACAATATTTTTTATCATCCTCGTAGCATAAATACAAGCTAAGGATTCAAGCAAAAAATTAAGTTAAACTGAATGGATTATGCATGCAAAACCCTAACAAATATCCAGTAAAAAAAGACCTCAGGATCTTCTAGACCTTCAGAGCCCAACTGGAATTTTGCCCTTCCACTCTTCATATGATCCTACAGGCAGCATGATATTCTGAGGTAACTTATGTTCAACTCAGAAAGTAGCTGAAATGTTCACACTAGTGTTTACAAAGGTCACATCATACAATGGAAAAATTTGCATACTAGTTTCTGTCCTTCATTTATATTTCTTGGGTATCTGTGGGTCTGAGCACAGCCACAAACTAGATGGCTTTTTTTGCAATATTCTGGTTGCACAAAACTCAGTGTGAAACTGAGTAATAAGCAATAGTAACTGGAACAAAACAGTTTTCACTCATACGGATTCTCTCACACCCACACACTCGTAAGTGTTGAAGTAGCCTGGCCAGGGTCACTCCAGTGACAAGGACAAGGGCCACTGGCTATTCATCATGTCACCTGTCTTCTGCCTTCTTAGACTGGCAGCCATGTGCTGTTTTCCCAATGTTCGTTTAGTACCTGCTAGGGCTTGACAGGAACGGTGGTATTTTGCCTTTTCCATCCTGTAATACTTCTGTAGTTCTCAGGAAGCACTGCTCATTTCCTCATTATTCTTTGGACTCCGTTTCTGCATGTAGCTTGTCCTTCAGCTTAGCTGGTCCTTTGTTTTCTTGTTGGGATGTCTTGAGAAGGTGGAAGCAAATGTGCTCTGTTCATTACCAGCCACTAAGCTGGGTGATAACAACACATGCCATTCTTGTATCCTTTCTTCTTACTTGTTTTTTAATTCATTTTTCTCTGGAACTTTCATACCAAGACTCACTCATTCATGTCAGCCTTAACATTTCTATTATGAATCTCTAGTTCTTTATGCTGAAAACCAGTAGGAAAAGGTAAAGGTAAGTATTCTTATTAGCCCTTTCCCCGTTTATCCATAAAATAGCAGACTAAAATACTTATCTGTGTTATCCCTATGGCTTAGTTACAGTGTATGTACCATTTCAGTGTCTAGAAATCTTCAGAGATATTCACAATCTGTCATTTAAGGGAAAGGATGGTGTTTTTCAAAGAACAGATATTTTCAATCAGTGACATATTAAGATAATTAAGCTATCTATTTCATAAATCTAAAGGTGGTGGGGATTTCAAAACCATCCATATTGAGTTTCAATAGGTTCCAGTTCCCTTAGATTCTCTGGAGAATCCCAGCCTAAAGTCTCCCAAGACATTTTTCTTTCTTTATGTATCAATTTATTTCCTGAAAAGGGATAAGCATATCAGAAATTGATTGCATGGGCTTTGGCTTTATCGCTCAGTATATCAATGAGGGAGAGGAGAGGAGAGGAGAGGAGAGGAGGAGACAATCTCAACTGTAGCACTCAACTAGAGAAATGACTTCACAAACATGATGTCGCAGTGAGCATGACCATAACCTTATGGATGTTCTCAGTGCATATGACAAGCTGCAAGGTTTTGACATAAAAAAGAAGATTCAAGTATGACATTAAGGATAAGGAAAGAAATCATAATGCAGTGAAACACTGAAATATGTTGCCGGGGAGACTCTGCATTTCCCATCACTAAAAGTCCAACACGTATAGTACACCCCTGTGTGCGATACATCTTGAGGAAGAATGGTCCTGATCGTTGGAGATGGTTTGCGTTCTCTCATTCCTTTTCCCAGCTGTCAGTGCTCCCCCTCCTTTCTCCTAAAATGGTAGAACAGGACTAGAGAAAGTGTTACATATTGGAACAGTGGAGGGAGAACAGGTGGTAATTCTAGGAAAGTGGTTTAAACGGTCTGATAGGTTACAGTGTCCTTTATCATAAAAAAAATAAGCTATTGGAGACCCTTGTTGTGGGTGTTGATATTCCAGCAGAGAGGACAAGGGACACTGTTATGATGGTGAGAAACCTATCTCCTCTCAGGGTGGAGGAGAAAAAAGAAGTCCCAGCAAGCCCAGTATCTCTGTAAGCTGCTGTCTTCACCACAGTCTGAAGTCCTAAGAAAACAGAGCCCAACTGCTCAAACAGCCTCAAGGATCCTAGCACGCAGGAACACGGTGTAGCTGGCAATACCTGCTGCAGCTCTATAGTTCTCTTGATCAATACTGTAAAAGATTCAGGTATTGTCCATCTTTTTTTGCACCCATATGTAGCAAGAGTGCACAAAAACAAGGCACATATTCCTCTTTTAGAATATTACATGAAAAAAATTACTAGAGAAAACACAAGCACTAAGAAACTCTTTTTTACAAAGAAATTTTGAGGCATAAAATTGTAGAATGAGAATCTAAATTTCAGATGCTATCTAAAGCTTAGATCTTGCCTAAAACTTGTCTGAATACTAAAACTCGAATCAGAAACAGGTACATGGTCTTCAAAGGCACATTCTTTGTACTCCTTTATTCCTCACAGAGATGGGTATCTCTGATTACGTGAAATGACAGCTGGCATTCACGTGGAAGGAAGGAGTTTCTTTTTTCACTATTACCTCATTGTATATACAAAAAACGTTGTTCTGGGATATGATGTGATTTGACATGAAGCAAGGCAACAGTAAAAAGAATTTTTAAAGGTTTCTTTCAGCTTGGATGATTCCTGTCAACTTCCGAAACTGCCACAAAGCAAAATGTTTTGTGAATAATTAGCAGGTTAATTACCCATAAGCAGTCAGTAATTTGTATTACCTATGTGGTTAGCTCACCATACTAAGACCCATGCTGATTGCACATGTCTGCGTTGCCTTACAAATTAAAGGATCAACCCTGCAAGGCACTGTCTCTCCTCAAGTCCTATTGTTGTTCCAACAGCTCACAACACCTAATCCAAAAGAGATTCCTGAGGGATGACAAATGTTTGGTGGATTTCAGATCGGATGCCCTAGAACAATGTACTTTAGGAAATAAAACAGTCAAGAAAAGCAAAGAGACAGATTCAAGTAACTGAGCCCCTCCAGAACAAAATGAAATATTTGTTTTTCTGGTTATAATAATTTTCCTTATTGTTTGTTCAGTATTCATAAAATGACAGGAATCATCTGTCCTTGGAAGAGCTGGGACAAACATTACCGCAGGAGCGGCCACTGCTGCTGGCCGTACGCATGCCTGCACGCCCTGCCTGCACCCACCCCATCCTGAGACTCCCAGAGAAACTTCTCATTTTGCCCAGAGACACATTCCCTGAGTTCCCCTCAGCTCTCTTCAGTACATGTCTCTGGTTTTCTGCCATACAATGTCTTCCACGTACATTTTGTAGGTCAGCAGTGTTGGCTATCCCTTATTAAATAGACCTTTCTGATTAAGTTTGGAGAAATTTTTGGGTCTACCATATTGAACAAGTGAAACCAGTATTTCCCCTGATATCACTTCATTCCCAAGTGCCAGGAGAATCTGTGAGGTCATTTGGTGCTCAACCTGATCCTAAAGGGATGCAGCACAGCCATGCACCAAGATACATGCCAGGAAGGCAGTGAGTTCACAGCCTGTCCCGGCTGCATTCAACCAGCAGAATACAGAGGACAAAGGGCCTCCTGGGGTGCAAGAACGTGGTGAGTTTAAGGCCAGTCCCTACCACCCAGACAGCTCCTCATCCACCAGGCTGTGCTGACCACCATGTCAGAAATAAACCACTGCTTTGAAAATATTTCTTTCTAATTTAATAAAGCACTGAGGTGAGATACAGGACAACTTGTCTCTGGGCTTTGCCTCAAATGGAAATTGCGTTGCTAAAAAAGAAAATTACCGGTCGGCAACAATGACTCAGAAATGCCTTCCCATTTTTCAGTATCCAAAAGCTATTAGTAAGCATCAGAACGCCAAGCAACCTAGGCTGCCAAGTGAAGAATGTGTGAATGAGGCAGGAGGAAGGAAAAGTATCCTGAACTATGTAGAAATTTTACACTAGAGTCCAAAGGAAACATGGCTGGATGAATAATCATCTAATATGAAAGAACTGTTTTATAGTAGGTATAAAGTAATGCCAGCTCCTTCCATTTTCTGCAAACTGTGCACAAAGCTCTTCCAGTAGAAAGTTTTGCTTTGCTTTCTCACCAGAATACTCAGTTAAAGGCTCACGGGGGCTTGCTTTCTCAAAGGTGTTGAGGACTGTTGGTAGACAGAGCTGTGACTAAGCAATACAGATTCCACAACATGAGAATGGTTGTGTGCTACAGACAGGTAAAATAAAAATCACAAGCTGCAATATGGTATACACATAAACTCGGTCATTGGTTTAGTGCTTATATAAGATCACAGAATCGCAGCATCACAAGGTTGGAAAAGACCTTTAAGCTCATCGAGTCCAACCGTACCCGTCCTATGCTAAACCATATCCCTAAGTACATCATCTACCCATTTTTTAAACACATCCAGGGATGGTGACTCAACCCCCTCCCTGGGCAGCCTGTTCCAGGCCCTGACAACACTTCCAGTGAAAAATTTTTTCCTAACATCTAATCTGAACCTGAAGAAGATGGTGCTCCAAGTAATGAGCAAACTAATATACAACAGGCCGCAATTCTTTCATTCACCTTTGCCAAAAGATGGGATGTGTGTGTGTGTGTGTGTGTGTGTGTGTGTGTGTGTGTAACTCCATTTCTTAAATGATTAGCTACTGTAGGTTCAAACAAGACCTTTAAATGTTATGTGAACATAAATTTACGGGTGACTCATTTACCAGAAATTAAAGTGTGTGAATCCTCCTTAGTTGCAAATCATCAATATGCGGTCTGCTGAATAGAAGTGCCTCCCTCTGCCCAAAAGCCGTGCTCAAAACGTTTGCACCGGTATTTGAAACGTCCCTTGACACTGCGAGCCAGACCACTGGAACAACGTGAGCACCACCTAGAGGCACGTGTTAAAACCACGCTTACATTTTACCCAGAGATACTCCCAATTCCAAAACGTCTGTATGTCATACCCCTTTAGTTTTAGGAGGTTGCCTTTGGCCTATGATTTTGAGGGCTATTTCTGATACAAAATTGTACTCCAATGTCTTCATCCAACATGGTTTTTTTAATTGCAAAAATCTATGTTTTCTTTGCTCATCTTCTGCCTTGAAAGAAACCTAGGAAAAACATGTATTTTCACATAATTAAAACGGACAAAACCTCATCAGCAATGAAATAACAGACAAAAAGCACAAATGCTTCTGGTTTATTGCCTTTAAACAAACTAGCAAATTCTACTAAAACTGCAATTTTACCACACCTGATTTTGAACACATCTGATCAGATCCGTTCGTTCCCTTGAGAATATTCCCATATGTAACCAGCTTCAGCATCTCCTATAAGCTCAGAAATAGTTTCCCTGCTTACCCCTGTCTCCTTCTTGGTCTGTACCAGCCATCCTGTGTGTGTCCAGTACACCTAGGTCCTTCACTTCCTACAGATGTGCTCTAACTTTATAGGAGAGCTTTGCAGCTGATCCCTCAATACATGACTTCACATTTCATCCTGTTTTTTAACTTGTGCCATGATATGACAAGAATCATCTGCAGAAGCAGCCACTGCTGCTGACCATATGCACACCCACTCTCCTCTCCTGCACCCACCCTATCCTGGGACTTCCAGAGAAATTTCTCATTTTGCCCAGAGACATATTCCATGAGTTCCTCTCAGCTCTCTTCAGTACATGCCTGTGGTTTTCAGTCATGCAAACACTTTCTATTGCTCCATTTTTCAAAATTACCTAAGGTTTCTGGAACACTTTTTTCTAATTTTCTAGTACAATGTTCCACTTCTTCATCCTCTCAAGAGTTTCCAAACTAATTTGTCAGAAACGTCATTCACAGATGACAGAGAGGTTTTCATTCTCATCTCTGAATAGTTTCCTACATTTCTCAAAATGTACCCTTTTGAAGAGAAGGCCTCAAATATTTGTCTGTTTCTTATTGCATTTTACTTCAACTGAATAAATTCAGTTACTACATCCAGCTATTCTGTGGTATCCTTACTGTTTTATAAATGTTGGCTTAGTAAAATACACTATTTTTCTCAGATCAGCAACTCTCTGTCTATCAGGAACAACTGTGTCCCACTGTTATTAATATAATTTTACTCTCCAGCCTATACTGGGAAATTAAATCCAGCCATCTTGACTAACCACTTCATTTATCTTTCTAATATTGTGAGGTACTCAAGACACCCCTAACCAAATGAAGGTTAAAGTTTTTAGCAGATACCCAACATGATACAACTGAGCCTATTTTTTTTTCTACAAGGAGAATTTCAATTTACCCAGGTCGTTTCCTCTTCTTTCCTTTAAAGCCTGATGCCATTTCAGTATACAGTAGTACCTCACCATTATGCAGTTTTCCTTCCTTCTTTCCTTCCTTCCTTCCTTCCTTCCTTCCTTCCTTCCTTCCTTCCCTCTTTCTCAGCAAAATATTTTTCTGTGTCATGATTTAGGATTTTACTATTTCTATTCTACTGTTTTATTTCTTCGAGATCCAGGTTTTTATCTTATTGTGATTATTTCTACTCTTGCATTAGTACAAAAATATATCAGTTTGGGGTTTTTTTCTAATTTCATCCAACATCCCAACACTGCATTATGTATAAATTCCTTCATTAGTTTTCCTTGTTACCTTGCTCTTTCTAACAGATGCAAGCAGTTTGAGGCTACTGTGTACCTACCCTTTTTGACACTTTAATGCTTCATGTAGTCACACAGAATTCCAGAACGGCAGGGGTTGGAAGGGACCTCTGGAGATCAGTCCAACACTCCCCCTGCCAGAGCAGGATCCCCTAGAGCAGGCTGCACAGGCACACGTCCAGACTGGTTTTGAGTATCTCCAGAGGAGACTCCACAACCTCTCTGGGCAACCTGTCCCCATGCCCTGCCACCCTCACAGTGAAGAAGTTTTTCCTCATGTTGATATGGAACTTACTGTGTTCCAGTTTGTGCCTGTTGCCCCTTGTCCTGTCTCTGGGCACCACTGAGAAGAGCCTGGCCCCATCCTCTTGACATCCACCCTTTAGATATTTACAACTGTTCATCAGTTCCCCTCTCAGTCTTCTTCAGGCTAAACAGACTCAGCTCTCTCACCCTCTCCTCATACAAGAGATGGTCCAGTCCCCTCATCATCCTCATAGCCTTCCACTGGACTCTCTCCAGTAGTTCCTGCCTTTCTTGAACTGGGGAGCCCAGAACTGGACACAAGACTTCAAATGTAGCTTCACTGGGACAGAGTAGAGGGGGAAGATAACGTCCCTCTACCTGCTGGCCACACTCTTCTTAATGCACCCCAGGATCCCATTATCCTTCTTGGCCATGAGGGCACACTGCAGGCTCATGGAGAGCTTCTTGTGCCCAGGGCCTTCTCTGCAGAGCTGCTTCCCAGCACGTCAACCACTAACCTGTACTGGTGCCTGGGGTTATTCCTCCCTAGGTGCAGGACCCTACACTTCCCTTGTTCAGCTTCAGCGCGTTCCCCTCCACCCAACTCTCCAGCTGTGCAGCCTCCTGGTGTGTTGGTCATGCCTCCCAGTTTAGTATTATCAGCAAACTTGTTGAGGATATGCTCTGTCCCTTTGTCTGTGTCACTGATGTATATGTTAAACAAGATTGGACCCAGCACTGACCCCTGGGGCACACCACTGGCTACAGGCCTCCAACTAGACTCTACACCACTTATCACAACCCCCTGGGCTCTGCCATTCACCAGTTCTCAATCCACCTCACTGTCCACTCACCTAATCCACAATTCTTAAGCTTACCTGTGACAAGACAGGTATTCATTGGGAGCCTCTGTCTCTGCCTTAGAGTGCTAGCATTTTCCTGAATTAAGCAGGAAAACACACGTTAGATGGTTAAACATTTCTTCCAGGCCACAGGAAAAATGCATTTTGTTTAAAGATGTGAATGTGATAGCAGGATTCTTGATCCTGAAAAGCTGACTCATAGAGGCACAGAGAGCACCCAGTCCAATCTCTCCTTGTTTTACCATCACCAGGGATCCGCCCTCCAAATGTGCTCTGCAAAACCAAAACAAGCTGCATCCTGATTGTCAGATAAAGCTGAATGACAGAAACTCCTAATTGCTATGTACAGTGCCATTTTCTGTCACGTGAAAGTGTTTAAATTCAGGAAAACAGGGGCAGACAGTTTTGCCTCTGGCCAGATTGTACAGCTCTTAACACAAAGGTTGTGACACCGTCATTCACAAATGTTTCATTTCTAACACAGACTAGACAGGTCAGTATTAGCTCAGTGTGGCAGGAGGCTGACAGGTGACACTGCCAGGTTTGTCTGTCCACTGCTTGGTGC
Organism: Zapornia atra; assembly: GCA_013400835.1. Taxonomy (NCBI): domain Eukaryota; kingdom Metazoa; phylum Chordata; class Aves; order Gruiformes; family Rallidae; genus Zapornia; species Zapornia atra. The sequence goes on from VZTU01013276.1 coordinate 149,192, forward strand.
AACCCAAGCTGAAAGAAGACCCAGTGTGCTTCCTCCAGCCCCCAAGCTCTCCTACACCAGAGCAGGTGCTTGCCCTCCACTGGGAGGCCTTGCAACTGGCAGGCTTGGCTGAGGGCTCTTAAGACTTCTTCATGGGCTTCAGGCCACCCCATGTCCACGTTCCCCCTCTGGAGACTGAGCCCTGAGAGAAGCTTGGCCAGCAGCCTCCCTCAAGTATCAAGGACATAAGTTCTACACCAGTCATACTCTGGGACTCTCCTTCATTATTTTTTTACTACCAGGTGATCACTTGGGGCCAGACACTGAGGTGGTTCTAGCCATGCAAGCCACACAGACGGGCAGGCAGAAAAGGGGTAAACTGACAGCCACGCTAGAAGCCACCCGCTAACAGGGCCACACAGTAAGACCACTGCGACAAATAAAACGGCCAACTGGGAGGGCGAACAGTAGAGGCTTCGTTACACGAGAGACTGAGGAAAGTTAAGCAATTACATGGACCTGCGGGCAGGCGGCGATGGGGAAACGCCCGTCCGGGCACAGAACAACGAGGGAAAGCCTCCCGCCACGTGAGGGCGCGCTTACGCCATCTTTGTTAGGGGCAACACCCTCTGTCTCCCGGGAATGCGCGAGGAAGCCGGTGTCACGGGACTTCCGCCCCAGACCAATATGTCTGCCTCCTACCACCGCGTTCCCAGTGTGCGTGGGGCGGGAAGGAGTGCCGCCGAGCTGCCGGCAGCTTCCCTTGCTGTTCTGCCTAGCGTAGGTGGGGCGGGAGGCCACTGGGGCGCGGAGAGGAAGCGGCATGGAGGCTGGGCTGCTGTGCCTCACCTCCGCAGCGGGCTGTGAGCGCTTCTGGGGGCTCCCCAAGTCAGCAGGTTCAGGGCCTGCGGCGCAGTGAGTGCCGCGAGTGGGCAGGATTCAACCCCGGAGCGAGCACGCCTCTGCTGGCGGGGCGCCCCCGCCTTTCCCCCGCCCCCGGGACCTGAGGGGACTCGGCCGCGCCTCCCCTACGGTGTTCCGGCTGGCACCGGTCGGTGAGGCAGCGTCGTCGTTGGGACGGTCAGACGACAGGTACATCAGTAGCAAAAGGCAAAAAAAGCTAACTTTATTGCTACATCGCTATTTTTGTATCCTCTATGTGCATATGTGTTGTCATGTCATTGGTTATTAAAAGGTGTGTTAACATACAACTGGTTTAATATTTCACATTCATCACAAAGTCCTTTCCTTCTGCCAAGTCCCTTACCTGCAACTTTCTCAGAGTCACTACTCCAAATGTCTGCATTCTTTCTCTTTCACACAGGTACACTTTTAGCTTGTCATGGCTGAACTCTCCAATCAAAGGATCCACAAACCCACCACAATTTCCCACAGTTCCCCCTTTTTGTACTTTTGCTACAAAAATCGCCAGCATCATTCGCTGGAGGGCCCTTTGCATCAGAGAGATGAGACAAGGCAACATAAGCAGTACAACTACAATCATTACCAACATAAGCAATCCCTTTTTGACCACTGACAATAGCCAGCCAGAAATTCCCCACCTGCGAAAGAGGCTGTCCAGCCCAAAAAATCCATTTTCTTCCTGTATCTTTTGTGTTTGAAACGTCAATCTCTGAATGCTTGCATGAATTGACTGAGAGTGATCAGATAGATTCATGCAGCACATGGCATCGACATCCCCACACCCATGTCCGTGAGCCAGCAACAAAAACATGCTGCACGATTCCGTAGTATGTCTTACAGAATCCACATCTGTAGCGAAAGCACTTAATACCTTTGCTGTTGCATTTGTTTGCTTTGCCAATCAACAGGCTACCTTATTTAATTGAGTCAAAGCATCCCCTGGAAAAAAACAATCTGGCAGCAATTCTCTCCCCTCTGTTCCATAAATCAATATTACCATCACATTGCTTATCCGTTGGAGACCACCTTTGACGGTGCCAATGGGTATGATTAATAATCATGCTAATGTTTGGCAAAAGCAGTGACAAGCAACCAATCGTACGTGGTGACGGAGCTCCCACCTTATTCTCTACTGTACCGCCTCATGCCGAGGCGTTTTGAAACACCCCAATACTTGACGATGTGTTCAATGGTGCTGAGGGTTGGTTTCTCCTACTATATGTTCCATTAGACAGCACACACCAATGGATGTGTGCACATCCCAAAATACCCAGCTCTTGTGGCTTTGAGGCCAAGGGTAGCTCATCATAATTGTCAATAAGGCCAGATACGTTGCCAGGGGAGTGATACCACTTCCCCTGCTCACTTGCATTCGCATAGGTCTTTGTGTCATTCGGGAGCGGAAGCCCCACCAAACACGTGTGGAATGGTTGTTCTGGCACTGCCATTGATGCAGAAAAGGTGGTCTGATTCAATGCTCTAGCTAGTGTCACCCGTATGTTCGTGCTATTCCATGGTGTCAGGTGGTGAGGGTGGTGGAACGATGCACCACCCCACGTGCTCACTGCTAGTGCTGTGAAGTTCAGATGCAGATAATACCGGCTTTGCATTTCATGCAGGCACCCACTGTGGTCCACAACCTGTAGAAACACAAGCATACCCTCTTCCCCAGGTTAGTAAATCGTAGGTACCCGACCACTGACTCATCTGCAGATCCTTGATCTGCACCTTCACCCCCGGAGCCATCTCATTTTGAGTAGACAATGAACAAAGATGCCAAAGGATCGGAGGCTCCTGCACATCCTCAGCTACCTGCAAAAAGTTTAATATGTGCTTGGCTGTAGCTAACCCTGCACCTGGAGATTCACCCATCATTCCCCCTTTCTGTTTTTGCAAGAAGCATTTCAGTGTGCTGTGTGCATGTTCCACGATACCTTGACTCGTAGGTGAGTGTGGGATACCGGTGACATGGTGAACCCCCCAAAGTTGCAAAAAGGAGGCCACTTTGGCCAAAATATACGCCGGTCCATTATCAGTCTCAATTTGCTGGGGGATGCCAGCAACAGAAAAGGGAGGTTGCCAACATTTAACAATGTCTCGAGCAGATTCTCCAGCATGAGCCGTAGCAATGAAGACTGCTGAAAAGGTATCAGTTGATACCTGTATGTACTTTAACCTGCCAAATTCAGGAATGTGAGTGACATCAGTTTGCCAAATTTGCAATGCTCAGAGGCCTGTAAGATTGGTGCCATAATAATGACTATCATGCTGCTCCTGACAATCAGGGCAAGCAGCAATAATGGCACGAGCCTCTGCATTAAATGAGTGAAATTGCCGTTTTATAGCCCGGTGGCCCTGATGGTAAAACTGATGAGAAGCAATTGCTTGCTGTTTTATATTTGGAAGTGGTCCCATTACATCTGCTTTTGCATTTCCTTCTACAATAAATCTGAGTAGTATGGCCTCTAACATGCGTGACTGTGGTGGTTTAGCCCTGGCTGGAGGCCAGATGCCCACCAAAGACAGTCTATTACTCCCCTTCTAAGTTGGACAGGGGAGAAAATATATATTAAGAGGCTTAGGAGTCAAGATAAGGACAAGGAGAGATCATTTTATCAGCGATGATATGGGCAAAACAGACTCAACACAGTGCAGGAAAGAACTATTCTAATTTATGACACTATACTAGGAAGAACAGTGAAGAACCGGAGTCAGGAGTGCAATCAAATCTTAAAACCAATGCAACCAGATCTTAAAAACACGTTCCCCCCACCACTCCCTTCTTAGCAGACTTTAATCAGAATCTTGCTCCCTTCTTCCCCCCTGCTCGCAGTACGGGGGGGCAGAGACTGGGGAAAAATGGGGTTCTCAGTAGCACCTTCCCCCCACCCCTCCATTCTAAGCAGAATTCCCTTTAGCCATGATTTTACTCCCTTCTTCCCCCCCTGCTCGCAGTACAGGGGGGGGCAGGGACTAGGAAATAATAATGGGGTTCTCGGTTACTTCATGAGCTGTTTTCCTTTCCCAGATCTTAAAACACCTCTACCTCCCCACCCCGCTCCCTCCTTAGCAGACTTCAATCTAGTCATGATTTCACTCCCTTCCTCCCCCCGATCACAGCACAGGGGGGCAGGGACTGGGAGACGGGGGCTTCGGTCAGTTCCTTGCAAGTTGGTTTCCTTCTCGGCCGGGGGGAGGGAAATCCATTCCACACACCCTCCCCCTGCTGCACCGTGGGGTCCCACGCACTAGAGACAGTCCTCCACGAACTTTCTCCGTGTGTCTCATCAGCTGCTCCGCCTGGATCCCTGCTGTGGCGGGCAGCAATAAATCACAATGTCTCTCAGTCCCAGTCCTCACACGGGGCACACCAGCCTCCCCCAGCAAACCTGTACCAGTGCAATTCTCTCTCTCTCGCTCGCTCATCTCTGTAGGTTCCAAGTGCTGGCAGGGGCTTGCTTCAGCGTAAGGGTCACAGCGTCTTCTCTATGTCTCCACCTGCTCCATCCAGCGTGGAGCCCCTCCACGGGCTGCAGGTGGGGTCTCGGCCTTTTCCATGGGGTTTCTCCACAGGCTGCAAGGGCATCTTTCTCTCCGGCACCTGGGGCACCTACTCCCCCTCCCCGGCCTTGGTGTGCACAGCTCCTTACATCTTTTCACTCCCTTCTCCAGTGGCAAAAATGCAGCTGCTTCCGGGTTGTTTTCTCCTATATGGGATTCTCAGAGGCACTATGACTATCTCTCACTGGCTTGGCCCTGGTCAACAATGATTCTGGCCTTGGATTGTTTACATTTTGGAACTCCAGAGAATTCCAGCAGCTCCTCACAACAGCCATTTTCTGCACCCCCTGTTCTTTTCCAGCACCCAACCTCGCAAAACTATGGCAGTGACACAATATACATGATGACACTTCTGTATTTCCATCCACAACAGTTTCAAGATTCCAAACAGTTTTTCACTGGACACATGCCCAAGGGTTGCCCTGTCCAAACGTTGCACTAATCCAGCAACATATGCTGAGTCTGTGACAATATTTATGGGGAATTGAAATCGTCGCAAAACCATTGTCATTGCTCTGAGCTCTACAATCTGGGGAGACCCCTCCTGATACTCTACTTGGTCACTCTGTACAGGCATTACAATGCATTCCGGGTCTCTTGCCAATAGTTCTGCACACCGAGTCCTGGTCTTCATGAGAATCTGAGCTGTTAATTCAAAGTCCTAGAGCCGTCTATAGGGCAAAAAGGCTCACTCCAGGACATGCAGAGGGTCTGCATTTGTCATGCCATTGCGCAGTCATGGCAAAGGGTACCATGTCATCAATTAAACACCTGCAACATAATTGTCATGTCAATTCTTCACACGTGCTTCTGCACAATTGCTGTTTCTGTTTCTGCAGCTACTTGCTTTGCCTCTTTCGGTAGGCACCACGGAGCAGGAATGTCTGTATCTCCACATAAAAGGTCTAAAAGAGGCTATAATTCAGAGGGAGGGATTCTGACGTGGTCAAATCCAGTTATCATGCCTGCTAGATTTTGTATGTCATTCAGGGTTTTAACTTCTGTCTGCAGCTGAATGGGCTGTGGCGTCACTGTCTGCCTTAAAACCTTCATGCCTAAATAAAGCCATGGTTGTGTACCTTGCACCTTTTCCAACATAATGACTAAATAGTGTTGCTGTAATGATTTGCAGGTTTCCATCTGCAATTCCTTCAATATCTGCGGGCATGAGGCAGCTAACAGAATGTCATCCATGTAATGATAACAGTACTCAGATGGAAACAAAGCTCAGGCTGGACTCAGAGCTTTGGCCACAAACCCTTGACAAGTGGTCGGCGAGTTTTTCATACCTTGTGGCACCACTCTCCAATAATATCTGTTAGCAGGTTCCCCCTTGTTCACTGAGGGCATGGTAAAGGCAAACTTCTCCATGTCCTGTTCGGCTAAAGGAATTGTAAAAAGCCAGTCTTTTAAAATCCGTTACCACAATTTCCCTCTGCATCAGAGTCATAGTTGGAGAAGGCAGTCCCAGCTGTAGTGCTCCCATTGTTGCCATCACCTCATTGATTTTTTGTAAATTGTGCAACAACTGCCATTTTCTTGATTTCTTTTTAATAACAAACACTGGTGTGTTCCACGGGCTATGAGAGGGCTCTCTATGTCCAGCAGCCAATTGTTCATCAACCAAAGAGGCTGCAAGTTTTTCTTGTGTGAGGGGCCACTGATCTACCCATGCTGCCTTCGTAGTTAACCATTTCAGAGCCAGTGTGGGTTGAGACACACCCTGCAACACAGTGGCCCCTTCTAAAAATCCATTGTGATACAGACTCCCCACTGTCCTAGACAGTGCCTCCCCCATAAATTTAGAGGGGCTGTGGTCACATAGGGCCTTACCATAGCCTTCTGTCCCTCGGGATTAACAATGAGCACAGGCCTGGCAGCCATCGAACTAATTGCAATTGCCCCCAGGCCCACCACCCCGATGAGTTTGAAACCAAAGGCCATGACACCGTCACTCACACTTCAAGATAATGGTCACGTCAACGCCTGTGTCGAGCAATCCCGATACTTTCACCTGAGTGGGGGCAGCATTATCCATCACAAGCGTGCAAAGCATCTGAGGTCTTTTATCCAAGACTGTCTGGGACCAAAATACAAGAGGTCTTCCTGTCGATCCGAATCCTCCTTCGCCGCAAACAACCTGTTCAGTCCTGGGAACACAGCTCACAAATGGTGCAAGTTGAGCAATTCGAGTACCTTTTTCTATTGTAACAGGTGGGACTGCAGTAGACACCATGGCACTAATTTGTCCCATATAATCAGCATCAATAACTCCCACATGCACAATCAATCCTTGCAGGTTACTGCTTGATCTCCCAGTTAACAAAGCACTCAGTCCTCTACCAATTGGTCCCCATGCATCCAGGGGTACCTTGAGTCATTAAAGTTACTGTGCAGTCAGTGGATACATCCATCCTAGCTGCTCTGCTTGTCTTCCTTGACAACAGAGGGTTGTGGGTTGGGATTCTGGAGCTGTGCCAACCCCTGAAATGGGTTGCCAGAGTTGTAGGGCATTTGTGTCTGTGCGCATTCCTTCGCACTCTTCTTGCTGTTTCCCTGCTGCAATGTTTGTCTGGTGGCGTGGACTTTGGACCGGCATAGTTTCACAAAATGACCCAATTTTCCACACCTGTGGCATGTCGCTGCAGCTACACCCCCAGTAGTGCCATTTTTGCCTTTTGTCCCAAAGCCACCCTCCTGCCCTCTATTTGGGCAGGTGGCTTTAACATGTCCGGCCTGGCCACAGCTGTAGCATGTCTGCTCCTGTACCCGCAAAGCGGCCATTGCTGCAGCCAACACACTCACTTTATGATCCACAGAACCAACCTTAGCACAGGCAGTAATCATTGCTTCTAATGATGGATCCCCTGGGAGCGCTTCAGTGATTTTCTGGCAGTCGGCATTGGCATTATCCCGAGCAAACTGTCTCACCAAAGCCCCTTGAAGGCTCACATCAAACACTTGCCGCTCAACTGCAGCCTGCAATTTCTCCACAAATAGTAGGAAAGCTTCCCGGGGTCCCTGTTTACTTGCCGTATACTCCGCTTTTGGCTCTGCTAATTCTGCTGTTCGGAGCAACGCTTCAATACCCACTGCCTCTACTTGTTCTAGTACTAACTGGGGCCATTGAGCTTGGTGCTGTGGGTTATACCACTGCCTCGTCCCTGTCAACACATCGGCTCCGTTGCCATGACGAGGGTCATCACGGGGGAAGTACATATTTTGCACCGTCTGCGCCTCGGCTCTTTGTTGCCAAATAGTCCGCAACACTGCTCCTTGTTCTGGTTGAAATATAATTTGAGCCAAATGTGCTATATCATAAGGAGTCATATTTTCCACTGACAGCAGCCTAATTAATTGCATAACGGCAGGAGAGTTGGGACCATACTGAGCTACAGCTCTCTGCAAATCCTCTATCACTTTCAAGGAATACAGCTGACGTTCATGTGGTTGTCCTGCAGCTGGGTCACCATATACTACAGGAAAAGCTGCAGGTCTTGTCTCGGACAGCAAAAAATCACTTGCCTCTAGATCCACAGCTATGCTTTCTGCCAGATACCAAATCCCTGCCTCAAGAGCCTTAGCTTTCACCTTCTTCCAAAACACTATGGGATTACACAGCTTAATGGTAATGGCAGCCAGAGGCAAACCCCAAGCAAAGAAAGATGGTGGCTTGCCTTTTTGCCCTCCCTGAGCTGGGCCAGCTGCTACTCTTGCAGCAGGCTGCGGGGGCTCCTGCGATTTTTCTTCCCTTGTCAAGTAGCCCTTCTCTGTCTTGCCTTCAGAGTCAGGCGGCGGGGGGGGGTACAGAAAGGGGTTTCGAGACTGTGTCCCCTCCCATTCCATGGCAGGCGGTGGAAGAGCAGAGGGCTTGGTGGTAGGGGGATGTTGGGTACCGGCTCAGGCTTGGGCTTTGGAGGACTGTCCTGAGGCCACACGTAAAGCTGCCTCGCTCTTTCCGGAGAGATTATCTGATCTTTGGGCAGTACATAAGTTCTCTCAGGACCCTTGGTCCTTTTCTGCAAACACCACAGAGGACCTTCATTGTCGGAAACATCAGAAAACACTGCCTTCTTTTTGACCTGCCTCTGCGATATGGGGGCTCTGGACTCCCCCACGCCCCCGTGCTGCAAAACAGACTCAGGCACTGTCTCAGTAGCTTCAGTAGTAATTACATCTTTTACGGCTTCACCCTCCATTTGCTCCCTTTGCTCCTTGACAGCTTTAAGAGTCTCTGAGAGCAAGCGCCATGTCGTTCACTTCTTCCCCCATGTTGCGCTGTCAAACAACTTTTCTCCCAGTGCCTTCCAGTTTGATACACTGAACGCTGTTATCATATTAGCATCATATCCCTGTTTCTTGCCCCATAATAACATTTTCTGTAACAGTGGCTCAGTCAATTTTATCCCTTATTTCGCTAGAAATAGCTGCCACATAAAGAGTACTACACTCTCTTCCTTTGTAATATTCCCTTCCATGTTCCCAGCAGCTAACCTGATCTCCTCGCTCAGGTGTGAAGTCTTATGACCCGGGTCTATATCAGTTCTCCCAACTGCTCTGTGCTATGCTGGGCTCTGTCCCCGCGGCAATTCCTACCTCCTGTGGCTTTTTTAATATCATTGGTTATCAAAAGATGTGTTAACATCTCACATTCATCACAACGTCCTTTCCTTCTGCCAAGTCCCTTAGCTGCAACTTTCTCAGAGTCACTAACTTCTCCAAATGTCTGCATTCTTTCTCTTTCACACAGGTACACTTTTAGCTTGTCATGGCTGAACTCTGTTTCTCCCACCAAAGGATCCACGGACCCGCCACAGTTTCCCACAGTTCCCCCTTTTTGTACTTTTGCTACAAAAATTGCCAACATCATTTGCTGGAGGGCCCTTTGCAGCAAAGAGATGAGACAAGACAACATAAGCAGTACAACTACAATCATTACCAACATAAGCAATCCCTTTTTGACCACTGACAATAGCCAGCCAGAAATTCCCCATTTGTGAAAGAGGCTGGTCCAGCCGAACTCTGTTTCTTCTGCCAAAGGGTCCACAGACCTGCCACAGTTCCCTACAGTTTTCTTTCATCTGTTAAGAAATTATGACCTGCCCCAAGAGAACTTCCTCATGGGAAATAAATGCCTGCAATATCTATGTAACTGTAAGCCAAGGGATAGAAGTGAAAAATTGAATACAATTGCGTGGAAAGACTGTTGGATTGAATGATGATTGATATGATTTAAGAAACTAAAATGAACAAGTGTAAACCCAGTCCTGTGACTCAACAAGACTGAAAACAGAGTATGTGTGTTAAAACAGATCTCAGAGGCCCGCGTTGTTGGACTAGCAGTGTGCCATTCTGGGCATTTTGTGGTGCTAGTTGAGCAATTCCACTGGCAGGAAGAGCAATGTGTTGTTTGGAAAACTGTGATAAGCTTTCTGACAAGTGCAAAGTAAGAAATAAGATTGCTTAGTATTATTTAAAGTTTTATATTACCTTGGTATTTCAAATAATTTCTATTAATGAAGATACTAAGAATCTGTCCTCTCTACCCTGTCTTCCACAGTTAGCCTTCAACTACTTACTTCCTCTGCTGCTCTCTGCTCCTCTGAATTGTTTGGTTTTCTCCCTCTATAAAGATTAAGCTCATGCATGCTGAAATCTGGGACGTGGGAATTTGTAAAAGTCTGGCCCTGTAGCCCTGAAAATACCTTGTGTTGTCTTCATTGCATTTCTGTCAAATCTGTTGTATTTGTATTATATATTATGAGTTTGTCTTGTCCGATGCAGTATCTCAAAGCACAGCTGCAGGGGATGACCAGGAGCAAAGGGAGGATTAATCTTTTTAGCTTCAAAGCACAGTATTTGCAGCATGCATGCCTGTACTTGAAAAGTACTTCCTTTGTATTTTTAATTATTTTGAGACAGAAACAAAGTTTTAATCTTTGGGCATGGGGGTTTTTTTGTACTCAACTGCTTCTGTCCTTAATTCTTACATTCATCCTATCTTAACAGGAAAAAATACTTTCTTTTTTCTTTTTTGATAATTCTGTGGCAGCTATCAGAAACAGCTATAAAATGTTTAAGATAAACTGGAAAAAAAATTTGTACTTACTGTAAAATGAGACATTGGGGGAGGAAAAAGAATGTGTGTGTATGTTTACCTAATATAAGCTCTTCCAGTTTTGGCAGAGTGCAGTTGTCAGCTAGTCCTCTTTCAATTTTTTTGTTAACTTTCTCCTTATACTGTTTTCTACCCCCAAATTATATTCTGTAAGTTTTCTTTGCCGTGAACTGCTGTCCTTTTTGGTTCCTCAGTTGTAAATTTTGTTTATTTGACAGGAGGATGGGTGTGTAGAGGAGCTACTCCTTTCAAAGAACTGAGTTGTCTTATGCTGAAGAACTATTTTGTATTAGATGATACTTTGTATTTATAGTCGTTTCTCAGTGGGTATCAAGATACAGTTTACTTGAACTGAGCACCAGGACAGCCTCTGCTTATGGGAGCTGAGAATATAGGGCAAAGGTTTTATGGGGGCATGCTTTTGTGAGTAAGGGGACGTATGGGAGGTGTGTTAGTTTGTCTAAACTTTGAAACTTCAATTACCTTTTAGAGTATTTGTAAAGGATCTTCACACTCTGAAGGGAGATTATTTCTTTCTCTCCTTCCTTCTCTCTCCCCACCTCCCTGTCCCATTTTAGGGGAAAAACTTCAGTCTGTTTGTTTTTTCTACAGAAGGTTGTAAGAACTTTGGCCACATTCATACCCATTTTTGGCAGCTGAACATACTGTTGTCCTTGCTAATGCAAGTTTTAACTGCTTTGTTTTGCCTTTTTATTTGGATACAAAGAGATGCCACTTAACTCAAACTTTGTGTTTGCTTTTCATTTTAAATGACCCTTATGAAGTTATGCAATATGAGTTGGGCTTTGCTAAGCAAGAACAATATGGTTCTGGCTAGCACAGACATCCCTCTTTCAAAAAGGGACAGGATAAGTTGATGTGAAAGATAAAAAGTAAATAATTTCAATTTCTATTTCTAGGTAATAATATCCCAAGTTTATTTATTGGTTCAGATATTGTACTTAGTCTTAGAATATCTCACAGATATGGATGCCTTCTAGTCTTGGACTCTTGGTCATATTCACCATGTAAGGTATGAGATACATTCATCAAATGTTGCTGGAGAGCATCAGTAGCACTACTAGTAAGTTATTCTGTTTGCAGACAGTATGACTACAGCTTCTGTAGTCCTCAGTATTGCCACTGTGGTACAAGAAAATTTCCATGGCAAGCAACTGAATACATTACCTTCAGTTTAAAATGTCAAAAGACTCAAGGGTACGAAATGTACTGGCTGAGAGGGCACAGTTATGTATGATTCTGAAATGCAAGCAATTCTTGCAAATATAACATCTGTGTCTGAAAAGCTGTATAAACACCGCTCTCATTTTGGAATTTAAATATTCTGTTTCAGTTAATGTGAATGTTAAAAGTGTGTAGGTTTGATTATTCTGCTTCTTCAACTTCATTTTCCTTCTATTCTGTTGCTCAACGCTGAGGGGACAGAGGTTCTTTTAAGGAACCTGGACAGAATGACAATGGCACTAAGCTCTAGTTACAATTCAGCTTCATTTTCTGAACAGGATATTATGATTAATACAGCACAGAATTTATGATTGGTAGGGCACAGGATTTCTACAAGCAGCATTGCTGTAGTACAATTTAGAAGTAGTGTCATGCAGCAATTACAATTTCGTTTATGGTTTCTATTCACCTGGACCCTCTGCAGGTCAGGTCAACTCCTAATACACAGTTTTCTGCATCACTACTAGAATCATAATCTAGGCTGGGAAATCATGTGGAAGAGCACAGGTCACTCCCTCAGACCTGGGAGGAAGCAGACAAGAACAGAGATGTCCCGGGTCTCACTGTCGGCAGCCGCAGCTCAAATCCAGGCTCCCACGTAGACCTAGTAACTGCCTGGCTACAGAGACGGAGCTGTGCGCGCCATGACGCTTCCCTGGTCTGTGGCGGGGTCACCACAGCAGCCGGCTGGCCGGGTGCCTGGGCCCTTCAAGGCTGGCGAGGCGGGGGCAGTAATCAGCCCGGCGCCCAGGAACCTTTGGGCTGGTAGGGAGAGGGAGAAGAAATCTGTTTGCTTGGTCTGCTCGGTTCACAGAACCTTCAGGGCCTGATAATGAGGGAAAGGGAACGAGTATGTGACCTGCCCGGTCACAGAGAACGCCTGCTTGCCTTGTAAAATGCTGTTAGTTATGCTAGCCACATTACCAGGGGTACCTACCAGGCATGTATACACACTTTTTTCCTTCTCATGAACCTTTTGAGAATGTAAAGGAGATGCTAAAGAAAAGAACTTCTTAAGCACTAGTTTTGCTTCTTTCTCACTGCTTTTATCCTGTGTTCTATGATTCTAGGATTCTATTTTGGTTGTTCTAGGAACCTTTACCTTGCATAGTAATTTGTAAGCATGATCCAGAGGAGATCAACAGGGTGTTAGCAGTTGTTCACAAGCTGCAAGAAAAACAGGATGTAACAGATTCTACACTTTAAGCATTAAAACAGTATGTTGAATTCTTCTGAAGCTGGTACGTATCAACACGCTGAGCATATGGATACTTTATTGGTTTCTGGGTGGAAGGTTTTTTGTTTGTACCACCATCCTCAACAGTCAAAATCCTTCTTTATTTTGATACTTTTGGGAAACATTCCATTTTTTCTTTTGATTGTGGAAAAGTAGTCCATAATGAAATCATGCATCTGTCACTACAGGGGCCTGCTTAATGGACTTGGTTGGATCTTATGATGACATCTGGTAGCCAACGGCCTGCTACATACTGCATTTCACAGCCTGGACCACTGCGTCTGTGCTACATAAAGTGGTGTCATTTTTTAACAGTGTTGAATCAAATTCCCAGATAATGTATTTAGGATTCCAGTACTTGCCAAATTAATGATTTTCTTTGCGTTCATGCATCTAGCAGGGTAGACAATGGAAGAAATAAGTTATCTGCTGACGTGAGGTAGTCTGTTAAGTCACCTTCTTCTATTATGGGATAAATTACCTTTTGGATGTGCATGGCTTCCTGAATCTGGAGTTGCTAGCTTAGACACCATCTTTTAAGGTGCTTAGAGGTGGCTGAAATGTATCATGCCTGGAATGCTTTATGCTTGTTGCAGAGCTACTCAGTTATGTTTGATGTGCCATTGTATTACAAGAACACGGTTCTTAAGCAAAGGTTTTAATCCTGTATTTGTCCTGGCTCTGGCCAGGCCAGACTCAAGCCAAGCAGCCAGCCCAGGTGAGCTGAATTAGCACAGGTGAGCTGAGTTAGCCTGGGCTGTTTTCCACACCACCTGACATCATTTCCCCATAAAAGAGACTGTTTGGAGAAGGGTATGGGCTTGGTGCTTCCTGGGTATCTGAGTGTGGTTGGAGTGTTGGGTTGCGCAGCACTCTAATTGTTGGGTTACTAAGGTATTTTAAGTTATCACTGGGTGTGAGTGTAGCTGGCCCTTACTGTTCTATGTTCATGGTGATTTTTGTCAGTAAGCTGTCCTTATCCCAACACATGGAGGCTCTGTTTCTTTCTTCTCTGGGAATGAGCGAGTGGTGTGTGGTGCTCAGGTGCTACTTGGTGCTGAACCACCATGGTATTGTAAAAGAAAGTTGGGAAACTTTAAATTGCATAGCATGTTCTTGTGCAACTTGAGGCTTCTCTGAGAAAATCCTGGTGGTAAAAGCCCAGGAGCCAGCTGAAGACTGGTACCACACTGAGACCTCTTCAGGGCTTTTCAGCACTTTCTTGCAGAGTTAACCTTTAAAGCTAATTCAAGGAGACTGTCAATGTGAGCAGCTTGGACAGATGTAATCTCTACTTGTCCAGGTGAAATAGTATCTCTTTTGGTCTGTTCAGAATGGATTGGTGTCTAACTTACTGTCCCATGGTGCTTCTTTTTTTCACTCTGAGAAATGTCTCATGTAATACAGGAAGTCATTTAATATTCCTTTTAATAAATAGCATGGTGATAATTAAGTTCTTCCCTGTTCTTAGGGACTGGGCTTCCTTCTGCTGTCTTTTTTTTATAGCATTGCATTACAGGCTTACATTAAGCACGTAGGGTGCTGCTCCCTCAGTCTAGGGAATTTCCTGAATGTACTGCCTTCCTGTATACAAGGGCTTTTTGCTTGTTTGACATAGCTTTTTTTGCTGCTTGCAATGTTTTGATGAAGCGCTGTAACAGTCTTGAGGTTATGATGGTGCATATGACTCTTTATAAAGCAATATCCTGATTTTTTTTTTCACTAGTCTCTCTTTGCAGAGTTTGCATGAAGTATAATTATATATCACATGAGGCTTATGAGGGGAGGTAATTATCTTTTATTAGATTGGCTTATAATGGGACAGAGTGCCATGCAAGCTTTTGGTCACACAGTGACCTCAGAGGGCTTATGAGCCCAGATGCACATCAGGTCTTTTTTCCAGCTATATTAGTTAGTCTAATAAAAGATATTACCTCTCTGTAGAAACACTGCCTGACTTGCAAACTTTGTGATTTAAAGATGCAATAACATGGCAACCATTACCAAGGCTGACCAACAGAGCCTTCTGTGTACTATTTCCAGTCGCCCCTCTTGTTTGCCATATGCACTTTTTAGGCCTAGGGTTTTTATATTGAAGATGTGATCAGGTCCTCTTTGGTCTTGAAGTAGATTTCTCTAAAATTTTAATTTTCATGGTGCAGTGACTCTGGCACCTTTCACTCAAGTCTCTGTCTTTTAATAAATGAGACACAGGTTTATAACTCTGGGAACCTAAAGGTCATCCATGGTTCAGGTATAAGCAAGTGTAACTTATCAATGTTGGGTTTGCATTAAAGCTTATTTGTGTTCATGAGCAGCACAGTGTTTTATGGTATGTGTTTACTGTTGCCTTTCAGTTACTCAGTGAAGGATACTAGAAATTTGTTTCTGATGTCTCCTTTATGTAGGATGTATTTTCCTGCTTGGGGTCACTAAACTCCTGAGTTAAATGAGGTGTTAGGATGCGTCAATAATGATCTCTTCACTTGCTCTGTTTTATCTCTGTAGATGATCTCTGTTTTCATGTAAACACATTTCACTTTGTGATGAAGCATCCAATGAGAAGTTTAGTGTTACTTACATAATTCCCCTCACTTTTTCTGTCAATGCTGGGCTTTTTTAAGATCTACTGAAATACTTCCCTCTAATAATAATGGGGTCGGGAGGGGGGGAGAAGACTTAGAAGGAAGCTATTGATCTTAAAAAGAAGCAAAAGAGGAATCAACAGCTTTGAGGCAGTGTGTAACCATAGCTACGAAGTGATGGTAAAACATAAAACTTTAAATACTTTAAAATTGGTTGATTTTGTCCAGCTTACTTATGTATCTCTCACGTGGAGGAGTATACTGGCGTGATTGCCAGCTGTATGCACTTCTAAGACATCTTTTGATTTAAATAAAGAACGTCTAGCAGTGGTTTAAATTACTACTATTAAGAATTCCTTTTCTGATACCTGGTTACTCTGAGGTATTTCAGGTGGAATATTTAATGTCTTGTCTTTTCTCATAAGTGAGTGCATGTGTGTATGTATTAATAGTATCAATATGACATACCTGCCTAGGCAGCTACAGCAATGAAGAAGATGGAGCCAGCAAGGCTGCTTTGCCATGGATGTTTGCTGTGATGGTTTTTATGCTGTTAAGAATCCTTGTAGTATATTTACTCTGTGAGGAATTAACAGTTTTGTGCTGGCAATGTAATGCCTAATGGCTTTTCAGTATCTAAGTTTGGTTTTTTTACTGTGATCTAATTAGTTACTGAGAACTGATTTTTTTTTTTTAGAGCAGAAAGCGTAGCTGTGCTGCCCTGGCATGTATACATTCCCATGAACTGTGTGCATTTACTTTCCTTGCAAAATGGACAAACACTCCCTGAGTCTTTTAATGATGATCTGAAGAAGCCGGATTTCAGTGTCCTTTCAATGTTACTGAAACGACACTAGGTCAGCAACTGATAAAAGGATGTGGAAGTATTTGATACGCCTCTAGCTGTAGCCTTCTCCAAATGCTTTAGCCTTTTATTATGGCTCTTGAAGAAGACTCAATAAATGAATTTTGGCCTGTTCCCAGTAGATAATGCTTCACCTTCACTGGCTATCAGTACTCTGACTCTTCCTTTACAACCTCTTTGAGATATATTTCATTTTGGAATTTACAACATCCTTAATCTTAGGAAAGAGGAATTTAATTAACATCTTCATGGTCCTGAGTTTTTAGTCTTATGATTACAATCAGTAACTCTGTGTTGCTTGTCTTGATCATGAATGAACATCTGGAGAGTTAGGCTGATATAGGAAGAGTCATTTTTTATTAACTACTCAGTGGCAAGTGGTCTGTTGACCCCTTCCCCAAATGTTGTGTTACAGTCTTAAGGGTCAAACTCCAGGCCTGCCACAAAAGCAGTAAGTGGAACAGGTGGTAATATGTAACTTCCTGAAAAAAACTGACGCAGGTGGTTTCCTGCATTGATCTGTGCCATTAAAGTGGCATCTCCTGTAGGTTTCTCTTAGGACTTTATCAGATCCAATCCAGGAAATATGGATTGGAAATATGGAAGCAGTAGTTATTCATTTCCTTTGCAAAATACATACATAAGATACGTGATTGCTTTAAAAAAAGCCTTTTGATTATAAATCATGGAATTTTGCTCCATAGCTATCTGACTGATCTAAACTTTATAGCTCCATACAAGTGCTTGTAAATAAGGGAAACTTCAAAGTGTTTGAATTCTATGTCTAAATCTGTTTCAAGCCTCCTTCTGAATGGAACTCCTGGAAAGTTTTGATGGATAAGAATGTACACATACAACACTTGCAATGTTAGCAGATTTAGATGTTTTTACCAGCTGTCTTTTGCAGGTCCCTTAAGTAATTTGTCATCATTGAGATTCTGGTTGCAAACTACTGCTCTCAAATTCCCATAAAATTTCTTGTGTTTCTTTTTTATTTTTTCCCCTGTGTTCATAGCAAGTAACTGTTCTACCATAAACCCTAAGAACTTGTGGCTCTTCTCTAGAGTAGCTGGGGGTGTTCAGCACATTTGTTGTGTGATGGCTGGAGTTACACTCAGTTTACACTTGAATTTGTATCTTATGGATAGATGTTACAATGAAGATAGTAGTTAATTAGTATAGAGTTGGTACTTCTCAGCACTTCCCAAGAGTGTAGAGAAAAAATTCCCTTAGAGATTTTTTGTTTTCCTGTGAGCTCTAACTCATTATTTTTTTTAGTTTGGTAAGAATAATCATCACTCTTCGTGGTCTTAAAACAACACTGATGCAGATAATGGAGTTTTTACAGTGTGTTTATTTACATCTCACATTGCTTTCATGTAAAAATGTTTTTCTTATTACCAGTAAAGGATGTATACAGCTGAAACATAGCGAGTAACTTTTGGAGCCTGACTGTATGAGTGGTCTTGTACCATTCTGCATAGTGCCAATGCAGTTTTTGGATAGTCATAATGCTAGGGAGTGGGTTAAATTTAAGAAGTAAAAGCTTAACTGGATCAGTTCTAGTATGTTCTGAGGTGGTTTTAGGGTCAAATATCTGATTTTAAAAAACATTCTGTGCAACATTCTGAAATTACACCTTATGAGACAGTAATTCTTACTACCAACCTATGGCCACACTGAATTGCTGTTCTCGAGAATAAAGAATTGTTACCAGGTTGGCTCCATCTGGACAAAAGCACCATGTAAACAAGATGACCCAGCACCCCATCCTGCTGAATCTTAAAATTTTGTGTCCAGTGTTGGGGAACCCACTTCCCTGGGGAAATTATTCCTTTGGCTGATTGTTCTCATTGTGGAAAATTTTCCACATGTGTCCAGTTGGAATCTCTTTAGGAGTAACTTGCGCTGTTACCCCTCGTCTTTTCCGTGTGACTCCTTGTGAAA
>VZTU01013276.1:171733-182167 GCA_013400835.1 Zapornia atra
GACTCCTGCCATCTGCATGATAAATCCTGGGGTTTAAGAGTTGGGTCTTTACTTGTATATTCAGCAGCAATTTTATTCTTTTTTTAAAAAAAAAAACCACCACCCACACCACTTTTGTTGTCAGTATATGGCATGCTTCTTTGAGTAACATTATAGGTAAATTAGTGTTGTCTATCAACGCCTATGTATAACTTTAGGGAAAAAACAACCAAAAAACCCAAACCCTTGAGTAAAGAGTTGATTCAGAGCAGTATCTCTGAATTCTTTACCATTTCCAGAGCAGTATCTAAATAGTAGAGCAGCATACACCCACAGTCTTGTATGTAGCAATACTTTTGTATTTAATATCAGCATCTTCTAGCACAGTTTATTTTTCCCCTGGGTAGAAAAGGTTTTGAGGTTACAATTTTGTGCTGTGTTTGAATTGGGATAGACAGCTTTGTACTAGTAAATGAGGGCATAGTGTCTCATTAACAGCTGCTCATGGATGAGCAGAAGCCTCCATATCATTGGTGCAAACCTAGATTACATCAAGAAAGAAGAAATAGGCAGAACTGATGCTGCTTCACCTGGATCAGCAAGGCAGATACTAAGAACCCTGCAACAATCAAATAAGTGTTGTATCCAGATTTGGCTCTCTGGCAGAATATTTGAAGGTGAACTATAAATGCCTCTGCAGAACATGCTACTTCTGGCATGTCAGTATCCAAAATTTGGTGGGTTGACCAAACCGTCTTGTAAAAGCATGTCTGTCTACCATGCTCTGTGATGCAGTCTCTTCAAACCCTCGTGCTAGTGAGTATGTATAGCACTGCCTAGCTTATGTGAGTTTTCTCAAATGGGTATTTAAAGGTTTAGGCACTCATTAGACTTCCACTGATACTACACTTGAGACAGTAGGGTGACTCAAAATGCCTCTGTCAGATGTCTTTAACCTCTCCAGCTGTCCTGTCAGTAAGGATGACTCAGAAACCAGAGTCCTACAACTAACACTCACTAAATCTGGAAGGCTCAACTGTTAGCATAACTGATTTGGCAGCTTAGTAGGATGTGGACTGGTGCATTACTGAGGTGACAGCAGCCTTTCTGGAGTGCTGCTGTGTCTATCAGAGGAGAGGGGAAAGTCTCTTGGTCCTTTGTTTTATTCTACAGTGATAGTGATTTTCCAGGAGAACTGAGCTGACTGTGGGCTGGTAGAAACCATGTTCATGGGAACTTCTCAGGCTGCTTGTATGGTGAACACTGTGTTCACTTTCACTGCAGAATCATTAAGTCTGGTATTTGAGGAAAGGTGCTGAACTTGCAGCACATGTATGATACGGGAGGTGGCTGGTATGCAGCCCTTCTGAGCCTGAGGGAAAGTAGGTAGTGGTTGGCCAGTCAGAAATGTCTCCAAAGACTTGGGCATCCTTATTGCTTAGGAGAGAGAGATACAGCATACATGCAAACTTAGTTCATGTGTTCAGTCCAGATGTGTTCACACCTGTCACCCAATGCTAAGGGGACAGAGGTTCTTTAAGAGAACCTGAACAGAATGACAGTGCCACTAAGCTCTAGTTACAATTCAGCTTCATTTTCTGAACAGGATATTATGATTAATACAGCACAGAATTTATGATTGGTAGGGCACAGGATTTCTACAAGCAGCATTGCTATAGTACAATTTAGAAGTAGTGTCATGTAGCAATTACAATTTCATTTATAGTTTCTATTCACCTGGACCCTCTGCAGGTCAGGTCAACTCCTAATACACAGTTTTCTGCATCACTACAAGAATCATAATCTAGGCTGGGAAATCGTGTGGAAGAGCACAGGTCACTCCCTCAGACCTGGGAGGAAGCAGACAAGAACAGAGATGTCCCGGGTCTCACTGTCAGTAGCCGCAGCTCAAATCCAGGCTCCCACGTAGGCCTTGTAACTGCCTGGCTACAGAGACAGGGCTGTGCGCGCCATGATGCTTCCCTGGTCTGTGGCGGTGTCACCACAGCAGCCGGCTGGCCGGGTGCCTGGGCCCTTCAAGGCTGGCGAGGGGGGCGGGGGGGCAGTAATCGGCCGGGCGCCCAGGAACCTTGGGGCTGGTAGGGAGGGGGAGAAGAAATCTGTTTGCTTGGTCTACTCGGTTCACAGGACCTTCAGGGCCTGATAATGAGGGAAAGGGAACGAGTATGTGACCTGCCCGGTCACAGAGAACGCCTGCTTGCTTTGTAAAATGCTGTCAGTTATGCTAGCCACATTACCAGGGGTTGGGAGCAAGGGGTAGCAGCTGCACACCTGATGATGGTTTTGGTAGCGCTGTCCTATGAATTTTAAGTAGAAACACCCTTCCTAACAATGAGGATATATATAAAAAAAACATTTCACAGAACCCATGGCTACAGCCTGTATGTTAGGTGTGTGGCCTTCCCTGCCTGGGAACCTTTGAAAGGAGAGCTTGTGCTTTGTGGTCACCTGGCAACTGTGTACACAATAGTTGAGTGTTTTTTTTCTCTTTTCAGATTACATCATCATGATTTAACCATAGTTACAAACTGCTATTGTCAGGTGTTAGATTTTTTTTTCCTTTTTCCAGAGTGACTCCACAGATCTAACAACATGCCTTTCTAAAACTTAAATATAATATTGATAAACTTGTAGTTTTAGGTCTATAGGCATAGGGAAGCATTGTTTTTCTGTGTTGTGTTGATGGTTACCCTGACTGTGTGTTTGAGTGCATTTGTGTTTTAGTTTTGCTTTCAGTATAGTGTTAAAACTATTACATAAACAATGCTTACATTTTACTTCCACAATATTTCCTAAAGGTTTCAACAGACATACAGGAAACAAAATTTAGCCCTAGCCTTATAATGCCATTTGAATTGTCCTCTTAAAACTACAGCTTTTACTGCAGTAATCACAAAATTTTCAACTTCTTAAAGATTTTTTTCAAGCCAGCTGGATTTGGAGAACTCTGAATAGTTGTGAAAAGCTGTTGTGAAAGTCGGGGTCAGAATAAAACAAATGTTGAAGTTCACTAACTGGGAAAGAGTATTGTGACAAACCAAGATTTTGGAAAGGTTGGGGCAAGCCAAAAGGACAGAAATTTAAGTGTTAGGGCTTGCCAAGGAGACAGTTTATGGGATTGGATAAAAATTAATCTATCTTCTGTCCTCAGAACAGACACAACTTCCTTGAAAATTGTAGGGGAGGCATGTAAGAAAGTGAGAGTAAGGCAGCACACCAGTGGTATTTTCAGGCTGGGAAGGGTACACTTTCTATAGAAAAGTATCCATGGTATTTTCTGCAGCTTAAAGTGTTTTCTAAAACTAGTGGAAGAGTTGCTGTGTGTTTGGATTTAATACCTATGTTTGTTTTCACTGTTGGAAAAAATCTTGAAGAAAACTGGTAAAAAGTATGGGTGTTTTTCTATGGTTATAATTATGGTTTGTGTTATCACACACAGCTTTCACCTGGTTTACTTTCTAGAATACATCCATCCAATACAGACTGGGTACTCGGATTTTGGAACAGAAGTTGCAAAAATCAATAACATTTAGTAAGAAAAAATCCTGTATTCTTCTGTCTGCTGTTTATTGACATAAAGAGATTTCTTATAACCCAAGGCTATATGTTTCTAGTACTTCATTGTTGACACAGATTTTGTTTTGGCACTTGTCTGTGTTGATCAGGAAAATAGCAAGCACTTGGAATATGGTTTAACCTATACTTCTTCCTATAATCTGAAGTATTTGAAAGCAGAATTGTCTTGCTCCTGTAGTACTTTACCCCTCTTTGTAAATCCTTCACTGGGAGGAGAGGATGTAAAGCTATAATATGCCCTAACTCACGCTTCGAGCTCTTTGCTTTCATTCCTAAACCATCGTTTCAGAGGGGATCATGCAACTGCTTTTGCATCTGAATTACCTGAACTGGCTTATAGAACCGTTTACAGCTTAAATTTACTGTCCCACATATGTTGGGGAGGGGAGGGGGATGCATTTTTTCAAAAATCCTCTTTGCCTTGACCTAGTAGTTATTGCAGAATAGTGTGGGAGGTAGCACAGCACAGGGAGAGAGTGGAAAGGAGTGAATAACATGGCATTGTAGGGGGAGGTGAGAAAGGGAAAGTGTTATCAAACTACAGCCTTTTATGTCCTGAGGCCGCTTGCAGGGTTCTCTCTGTTTCTGAAGGAGCAGCACCTCACTGAAGAAAACTAGAGGACAGCAGTTTCTGAACAGTAACATGGGAAGAAAAGCTTTGTTTCTTTGAGAGGGGGAAAATTATGATGCTTATATGGCTTCTTTAATAATATAAGTAGCAAATCTGTGAGTGAAATGTCATTGTGGACATCTCTGATCTTCTTGGTAAAAGAAGATCTTAGTATACAGCTTTGAAGTGCAGATTCTGGTTTGTAGTACTTGTCACTAATACAGCACACCATAGCCTGAGACTTGTTCCTCAGCACTGAGTGACAGGCCTTAATGATGAGTAAGGAAATGAAAGAAATACTAGGGTTTTTATTTGTAATGTCCCTGAAGGAGGTGGCTTTGGCATACGATTGTTAGCTTTAATCTAACGGAGAGGAGAGGAGGAAGTGATGTGTTGCTGAGGCTACATTAAAGTTTTGGGGTAAGGCACCAAATGTGCAAACCACAGACAGAATCTACCAGAACTGTGAATCCTACATGGTCCCTCTGTATTTCATTCTTACATCTGCAAAATATGGAAGACTGTCAGTTGTGGCTTAGTCTTTTCTTTTATTTAGTGTAAACTGTCAACATAATGGCCAGTTTGTGTGGGGAAGAATATGCGACCTAGTGAGGGGAAAAACATTGATGCAAATTCAAAAATAGCTTGATTACATTTTGCTAACTAAACAAAGGTGATGACAGCTGCAATTGCAGTTGCAGCATAGATAGCATTTCAGTCACCAGCTGTCCACTGAACGGTGGTGTGTGGCTGCTATAGGAGTAGTTTTAACCAAACTGGGAAGGAAATAGCAGAATCCTACAGCAAGTCATTTCTTTAGCATTTCTCACAATACAAGGAAACTAGTAATATGGGTCACAATTTTGGACATTGAGAAACCTTTTACCTTCATAAAAACTTACAGAAGTCTGAACGAGCAGTGGACCACAGTGAATTAGACATACACATGGAATATTATAGTTCCACCTGTTCAGATTCAGGTAAATTAGTTTTGAGGTTAGCCTGTTTGGTTTGTTCTGTTTTCAGTCTGAGGGCTTTCCAGTTTAAACAGGCTGAAGAGTTGTTAAATGGCCATTAGCTTGGGTCACAGAGCAGATGCATTTTGTCCATTCAAATCATATCTCTGGCCTTAAGAAATGGTCTAATCTAATTTATTCTTGAAAATAAACTTTGAGAACGCTGTTAATTTTACATGTCAAATACATGGTTGAAGTTGCTAAATGGTACTTTGAAGAATTTCTACTGTGCTTTGTGCTCCTGTTAAGACCAAACCAATGCAAGGGATGTTCTGAAGAAACCTTTTTCCATGCTCTGGAATTGAGCTGGCAGAACAGTTATTTTATGGAGGTTCTAATGTTTGGAATGTGAAAGAGCATGACATGGAGGTCTTTGAATAACTAAATCATTGGTGTAGTATGTACTTGCTAAATTAGTTTCAGGTTAGATAAAAGCTTCTTTTCATGCCTGCCTTGGTTAGATTTATGAACCCTTCATTGCCATAATGTTCGTAATTTCTGTGTTGTAAAAATCCTACTTGAAGAAACAATCTTGAAAAAAAAGTGCTAAAAATTTGTATCAGCTTTTAATTTTACAATAAAACAGCGTTGAGTTTTTGGATGACCAAATGAACATATATGCTTAGGTGTTGGGCTTTTTGGCCACAGGAACTGTTTTTCCTCAATTACCTACACATCGCCACAGCAAACTGCTCTAAAACTTCTAGTTTTGTGAGGCATGCTGCCCATTAAGATTCCTTCCTTTCTTACCCCCTATCTACCATCCTTCCAAAAGCTTCAAGAGAAAGATTAGTTTTACAGGAAAACCCCAAAGATCATATTGTCTGGCCTGAATTTGGAACTTGTTCTTAGCTTGTTAAGAAATACGTTTAGACTTAGGGATGGGGTTTTTGTCTCCTTTTTAAGGTGGGGGGTGGGGGTGTGTGATGGCTTCAAGCATTTTGAGACTCACATTTTTGAAGAAACTGACAGCATTTAAGATACAAACTTGAAAAAAGTGTAACTTCCTCATAATATGAGAAAAAAGTCTTAAGACACACTGAACACTTTCAAGGAGTATAGATTAGTACTATAATTGGGAAAAGCTTATGTCAAGTATTCCTCATGCATAAGCAAATGAGAAAGGTACCAGTTCTGTGCCACTTCCATAGCAGGCTATCTTGAAGAGTTAGTAGAAAATACGAATGTAGGTCTGAACTTTCCTTTCAAGAAAAAAGCCATGGATCATGAATGGAAGTGTGTTTCACTTCTAGCTGAATTATAACTGTTCCCCACATTATATTTATAACTTAATTTTAAAACTCACTGCCAGTCTTCAGTGTATCATTGTCTATCAGATATCCGGTGTGCTGACTGTGCCATCTGCTTTTCCTGCAGGACATGTGGAGAAGGAAAATGAATCATTTAGCCATCCAAAAAGAAAAAAAACCTGAAGAGTATTTGAATCAGATCCACAAGGACATCATTAAACTAACTGAAAGGATATTGGTTTTGAAAGAACAATCTCTTCAGAAGCTCTCTGAATTTCTTCTGCTTTGCCGACTGTAGCCAGTTACATCTCAAAGGTTGTCCCAGGATCAGGGTGGATTAATTTAAAGCTAAGCCTCTTGAGGCCACTTTTAATTCAAGGAGATTCTAATATGTGCAGAGTTGGGACTTCTAACAACATTTTAAATGGTGCAATACCTTATTTAAAGGTGGAAGACCTGGTTCAAATTTGGCAGTCATTCCAGGATGGTTTACTTGTGGCAGCCTGTGCTTGTTCCAAGGGCAACGTGTGCAAGCTCAGCGACTGATTAGCCTTTTGCTTTCACAGGGATCAGTATAGACAAATCAATAAAGATAACTGGATCTGAAACACAAATTATAGCGTGCTTGAGAGTTACAGGATGACAGTGTCATTCTTTACTACCTTATTGCCAGAGCCTTCACGTGTCATGCATTTCAATGAGGACAAATAGTCTCACAGAAAGAGGAGAGTATTGCCTTGAAATCTGTCACCTTAGCTTTGGCTCCCTTATTTTTAGTTGCTTGTTTTGCATCATGCTGTTTGTCTTAAGGAAAAATCTATAGATCCTAGTATCCCTTGGGGAGCTGACTTGGGCTTTCCTTTGGGCCTGATGTAACAGGAGTTCACACAGATTGCACTTGAGACTTGCAAGAGCCATAGCAACCAGCCTGTAAGGAAAGCCTGGCTGCTGACCCTTGCTGCATATTCTTCTGAAACAGCGGGGCTCACCTGCTGCTCTCTAGCATGAGAGGAAGAGACCAGTGGTGGTTGTGATTCTAGGCATAGGTGAGGTTAAAAAAAAACAAGCTAGTGATAAGAACAGATCTCTAGCTTTATTCTCTTGGCTTCCTGCCCAGATAGGAGGTGTTGCTGCCTTTGTAGTATAAGAAAGAGAGCTAGAAACGATGTGTTCCCTATTGGCAATATTCTCCCCAAGCACTAGATCATAGTTGGAACTCCTGCATGTGGGGGAACTGTGGGCCCTAGGAAGGGGGGATGAAGCTGGGGCGAGGTGGGGTGGGGAACAGCATCTGCTGCTGTTAGTTAAGGGATATGGGAAGAGATCTGTTCATTCTGGATTCCCAATATTTTGCAATACCCAAGCAGTTGTACAGTGCTATGTTTTTTCTGATGAGTGGAGGGTGAGTATTGTGAAAGATCTAAATAGCTTGACCCGTCTCAGAACTGATAATTACCAGATTTCTGCAAGCAGAATGGAGGAAAGTTTTACTGCAGAGTGGGAAAAGGTAATTGATAGAACTGCTCATGAAGATCCTGGGAAGTCAAGTAGCCCCAGGTTAAAGACTGGTGAGTTCTGACTGCTAACCTAATGGGAAGCTTTACGAACATAGGCAAGCAATTACCTCGTGAGATAATAAAAAGCCAAATTGAAGGGTGACTTCAGTTGTACATTGCTAATGTTTTATGCTAAGTATTAAGTTAGTAACTTCTAGTTCTTAAGCCCTAAGGCTTCAGACAAAAATGTTGTCCTAAACTGAGGTTTAGCAACACAGGTTAAAAGACTTCTCTTGACTGTAGGACACTGGAAATCAAGCTCTGCAATGGTCTTTCTCACTAAGGTGATGTTCAGTCAAGTGCATGGTTCCACTTCTGAGTAAAAGATACCAGTACAGCGTCTTATGCTTTGAAATAATTCAACATTTACAAGAAAAATTTGAAATATTGTCCAGCAATTCTGTGAATCAACTCCTATTTTCAAATATGTTTTAAACAAAAAGTGGAAGATGGAGAGCAATACTGCGTCCAGTTAAATCACAACTATATTCTCTCTGCTCCCTTTGTAGCTAGATAAATGGAAGCTGGTAGGAGCTTGCTGCATGCATGTCAGGATGAAAAACTACTTGGAAAATTACTGTAAACTTGTGCTTTAATTTAAAAGGCATTCTTTTTAAGTTTTATCATTCCAAATACTGACCCTGAAAAGCTAAGCCATAATCTTAGTAACTGTGACTTCTCTTGGGAATGATCTAGTGAATGTCAGTCAACAAGTCTGTTATAGGCTGTGGTAGCCTGCTGATGTTATGAGAAAAGATAAGCAGTGTGATATACAGCCTGAAATAGAAATATTTTAATTTATTTTCCTGCAGGCTACCAGGCTGTAGGTTCTCAGTCTTTCTGTGCCATTGTGCTTTACTCGCTGCAAAGTGAAGCAGATCAAGCTGACCTCCATTCTTTATCACTTTGAGAGCTCTCAACAAACTAAACCATCAGTTGGATAAGGATTTGCTGTGAAAAATACTAGTTTTAGTTCCATAGAATGATTTTCTTTAAATACTTGCAATTAAGTTTAGCAAAATAGTTGGTAGAGTATGGAAAGTGTTGCATTTTACCATTCATTAGGCTAACCGTTTTCCTAGAGATTACCTTTTGATGTAAATTAGTTTCTTTACAGAGGCTCTGTAGCCTGTATGTCTGAAGTCTAAACACAGCATGCCTTGGAGAGAGAGTTCTCCTTAGGCACTGACTGTCTAGGGAGTTAGCTCAGGTGTTTCTGTTTGCTTATATTATGTTATTTTCCTCAGGTCATGTATGTAATGCTTTAATGTGCTATGTGTGCCTGTGTTTTTCAGCTGACCACCTCTTGCTTAACCCTTCTGCTGAGGCCTATCCAGGATTTGGGCAGCCTTTTAAAAAGGTGAAGGGGGAACGTGATAAATATTAGTTGGTTGGCAACTATGCAAAGGATGTGCAATGTTCAGCCTACATGGCTGCAATGTTAGAATGTTGTGTGCATTGTGATACCTCAGGAGAAACAATTTATGTCTGAGAAGGGAGTGATAAAGAGGGAGAAGGAACAGGAGGGAGGGCGCTGCTAGTCTGTGGAACCAGCTCTGTGGCTTTGTTAGTAAGACAAAAGCAAAAGCTCACCTGTGTAATCAAGAGGAGTAAATGAAGTAAACGCCATGAAATGTCTTGCAGCCTACCAAAAGATTATCAGAGTGGATTGTGGGTGGATGATGAGCTCTAATAACAGGAAAAATAACCATTCCTTGGAAACTATGAATATGCATATGACTATGCATGCATGTCTTGTATAAAAGCTGTGTAACTGACCCTTTATGGTGCACACTTTAGGAGTGATGCCCTGTGCCCTCCAGATAAAGGATGTCTGCTTAGTCCCCAAGGCTACTGGGTTGTGACTGGCTTTTCACAGCACTTCAAAGTGGCTGGTGAGGCCTTGCCAGCCTCTTCTGCTGCCCTCCCTCTGTCCTGCTCATAGGTGAGAGCAGATGCCAACACACTGGCAGCAGAAGCGACCGTTTCAACGGCTTTGGAATGATTTTGTATGTATTTTCAGTGAAAACTAATATCGAACTGGAAACTCGGGAGTTATTTTTCTCTTATCACAACCCTGAGAGAGGCTTGGAGGATGAGGCTAGGCCGCGGGGCGAGTGAGTGGCAGTGGGAGGAGCAGCAGGGTCAAGGGGCGGCGCTGTGGCGCTTGCCGCCGGCTCCTTCCCCGCTACACGCCCGGTGCTCGCCGAAGGGATCACGCCTCTCCCAGCCGCGGGCCCTCCCACGCACGCAGTGCTGTCCGGACGTCTCGCACAGCTGCTGCACCACCGCAGAGACGGGGGCTGTCACGGGCTTGGTACGGCGGCGCCCGGTCCCTGCAAGCACTGCGGCCCCCTCTGCCCCGCGCCACCTCGGTGAAGGCCGGTGAAGTCCGACGAACACCTCTGCCCACGTTCCTCGGCCTC
>VZTU01013276.1:182646-214256 GCA_013400835.1 Zapornia atra
GCACACCCTTCATTCCCCCTCCCCCCTCCCTTGCAACCCCTTTCTCTCGGAGCCTGGTGGGGGACAGCCGGCCGGGCGGCGGGCCTTGCGCGGGGCCCACGGTGACCGGGCGGGCAGGGAGCTGCGGGCCTCAGTGCGCGTGGGGAGCGGGGTGGAAAAACAAGGCACGCCCGCTCGGCTCGGCCCGGCCCTGCCTGGTCTGGTCTGGCTCGGCCCGGTCTGGCCCGTCTCGTCTCTCCACAGCTGCGTCGGGCGAGCAACCCTCCTGCCCGCCACTCGGGCTGAGCTGGGCCCAGCCGCCGTGCGGCCGCTCTGGGTTTCCCCCGCGCCGCGCGGCTCAGGGCCGTCGCGGGTCTCGCAGCTCCGGCTGGGCTGCTGGCGAGAGGCCGGTTCGCCTCACCGGCCCTAAATCCGCCTCGTCTCCGGTTGCGGGCGCCTGGGCAGCGTGAGCGCCAGTGACCGCTTGGGTTGGTGCGTCCCATGCCACGCCGGGGCTGCCCGAGGACGGGGCTGCTGGTCGGCCCCGTGAGCTGGGGGCGGGGCGATGGTCCGGCAGCGCTCGAGTTTTGCGGTGCCCTAATGCGCAGTTTTTATTAAACCCTATTAGGGGAAACGTGAGACTTGACGTGGGGTTTTCGGCCGCGGGTTGGCGAGCTGGTAAATGCCGCGGCTGGCCTTTAGCCGGCCGTGCGGAGAGCCGGGGGCTGCTCGGCAGCGTCTGGCTCGGGGGAAAAGAAGATGGGGGAGTGGGGGCGTGCGCGTCTCCTGTGCGTGACACGGGACCGCTGCCAGCCCCGCGTCACGCCGGCCCGGATCTAGCGCCGCTGGCCGCGGGTTGGGTCGGGTCNACAACTGTTGCGCTCGTAAGTCGCCTTCCCGGGGTTCGTGTCCACCTGCTGGAAGGGGCACGGGCACCCGTGCACCCTCGCTGCCCCTCGGTCTTGGGCGGGGCGGGGGGGGGATGGACCACACGCATCTCTGGAGAAAGTCAGGTTGGGCACCCATCAGTAGTGACGGGGGAGGGGACGGGAACACACAGGCACACGAGGGTTGCTCTGCTCTGTTCGTCTCGTTAGCTGACGCTTCCTGTCCTGGGAGCTGCGGGTTAAACGTGTAGAGTGGCCGTGTTGATACAAACGAAAATAAGTATCTTAAAATATTGGAAGTCAGGAACTAGCCACTATCTTGCAGTCTGATTAAAGGCTGTCAAGTTTGCTGCAGTGAGCATTGTTAACTCTAGTGAAAAGTGCTAAGCAGGTTTTTTTTTAACAATAACTTCTTTTTTTTATTACATCTTGCATGTTTTAGTATAACCTATCTTTAAAAAAATCCTGTTCTCAATTTGTATCGGTATCTATAGGTGCTGTTGAAATGGCCGAGTTATCTTAAATGGCCAGGCAACAGTAAAACCTTTTCTTAAACATTTTACTGATGAATTACCAGTAACTTGAGCCAAAGCTTTCTGAAGAAGGAAGCAGGTAGACTTAGTAGATTACAGCAGCTTTTCCTTCTGCTTTTTTTCTTTCCTTTTTTTTTTTTTTTCTTCTGGAAGAGAGATGCTAAGGGTTATGTGAAGATTCAGATCTTACCTAGCTTAAGAAGTGCCATTTTTGCCATATTACACTTTTAATTGGAGACTTTCCAAATTCATTACTCTTATCTTAAGCACGTCAAGGCTATTACTAGGTATCCTTGTATTACTTTCTTAATTAAAAATAAAATCTAATTGAGATTCTGCAAGGCTGTTTGTGGAAAATCCATTAATCACAGTTGATATTATCAACATCCAGCAGTTCTTCTATGGGGGAAGGTATTGCAATCACTTGGTACTCGAGTAATGGCAGCTTTTAAAAATTACTATGTCAATATTATGGGGTGCAGAAAGTGTACCAAGCGTAACAGGGGAGGAGAAGTACAGTTACTACTTAGTTTTCCTCCTATACAAATCCATACCCTTACACTGTAAAGATGAACGCCACCTGAAACTGAACAGCCAGATCTTGTCTCCCTGCAGACGTGTCTTGATGAAACCACAGGACTTCCTCCTGTGGAAGCATGAACAGGGAGTCACAAATGAGGTACTTGGGAGGCCGCTCTATGCAGCGGTCAGTAGTGCTAGGACTTGAAGACTGTATTTAGCTGTGTAGTACCGCTTCAGTGAGTTCAAGCCAGGCCTTAATGTCCGTGCAAGTTTACTGTAAGCAGCCATCAAGGGAGCAAGAATAAGGAGAGTTGTTTCCCATATTTGTCTGCTCTAGGCCTGAACAATGTCAAAGTGACAATACAATGAGGTGCCACATGAAAGCTCTCTGTTGTTGTCACAGGCCACTGTAGTGCTGCTTGTTTGAGTACCCGGTTTCATTAAGGCATTAGCAAAAACTATCTGACCACCCTTCCCTTTGCTTCTCCTTTCGCTTCCACTGACTGATTCTCAGGAGAGGGTAGACAGGCATTGCTGGAAGTTACATTTTCCCACCCTCCTCTCAGCCTTTAACATTGTCCAGTGATGAGCTGTTGATGAATCCTATATCTGATGATCCTTGCTGCTTTGTCAGAAACAAGCTCTTGAGCAAGGTTCTCCATATGGTCTCACGGTTGGTTCTTCAAACTTCTTGGGATCGTAGAACTGCTGGCACATAGGGGTAAGAAACATGTCTGTTGAACAAAAGGGCTTCTAAGAAGATGGAGTGTCCAGTATCTGCTGTAGAAGACAGACTTCTCATTAAATACAGAGTGGATATAATGTGGTTGTACGGGCAAAACCTAAACCATTTTGAAGTACCTAATTTGGATTCTTCCAATCACTTGTCCTTTAGTTAATGAAGCACAGTCACTGAAGAACAAGGACCTGAGCCATCTATTTTAGAAAGCCTCTGGATGAAATAAAATATCAGTCATCCCAGGGTGAGAGTGATATTGCCTTCGGTAGTTACCTTTTTGGTAACTCCCAACATGCAGTGGACACCATCAGCTCTTTGATAGCTCCATCTGTTCTTCATATCCTGTCAGACTAATCATGCTCTTATAGTGGAAAGCAGAAGGGACCCTGAATGGGTTGTTGGGCTTCTTCTGCCCTTGTGGTGGCTCTTTGTTAGATTCCTTCTCAATACCTTGAAGCTACATACAAAATTGATAGGATTGTCCTACAGTGCAGCTGTGGTAACTGTTAGTAAACAATTAATTCCTTGAGGAAGCAATCAGTAACAATAGAGATGTTGCTTTTCAGGTATGGATAGAGGTGTAAATTGATTACTCTGTTGCTTTGCAACTGCAGCGTTTGTACACTTGTTGTGGAAAATTGTAGGCAAGCAGATCAGTTACGTACTGCATGCACAAAGGAAACATTCCTATCTGGTGATTAATTCTAACAGCCCAGCCTGTTTTATGCAATGGTCTTTTAAGTAGCTTAATGTGTGCGTCTCTCATTTTAGAATGGCCAAAGTTTCCTGGTGTTGGATGAACAGAGATTTGCAAAAGAGATTCTTCCCAAGTACTTCAAGCACAACAACATGGCAAGCTTTGTCAGGCAGTTAAACATGTGTAAGTTTGGGGGTTTTTTGTTCATTTTTTCTCTAGCATAGTTGTAGATCCTATGCATATTAGGTTACGTGCAGTTTCCTTTGAGCAGTGGCCCTGTGTGCTTTGCAAAGAGCGTACTGTCTCATCCTCAAACCAGGCAATACTGTAGCTGGAACAGCATAGTTTGGATTTCTTAATGCAAATGGGTGTTGAAAGGTTTTTCTTCTTCCTTTTTTTAAAGATGGCTTCCGTAAAGTTGTCCATGTTGATTCTGGGATTGTCAAACTGGAGCGAGATGGTCCAGTAGAGTTTCAGCACCCATACTTTAAGCAGGGCCGGGAGGACTTGTTGGAGCACATCAAAAGGAAGGTTAGTAAAAACTCAGTGTGGTGAAAACCTGCACAAGTACATAAGAATAAATAGTAAAAGGTCATGTGAAGTTTAATTGCATGATAGTACAAATAAATTTGGAGTTTGGGGAAGTAAACTGCGCTGCTCATAGATACCTATCTTGACTCATTTAAAGAAGATTTTTGGGGGTTTGAGTAGGCTCCTTTATCTAACCTGCATTGCTGTCATACTAAGTTTCACAGGTGGCAAAAGTGAGCAAGTTATGCAAATGGGTATTAGAAGAACATAGAGCATGCTTTGATTTTTGCCATCAGTAGTACAACAGTCTGCTTCTTCATATAGCTTGTTTCAGAGCAAAGCATTAAACTTTGCACCAGAGAACAGGGGGCAAACTTATAAGCATGTTTGTTATGTTGCTAAATCTGATTCTATAATGTGTTCTGCAGGATGTAAGTCAAATAGAAATATGTTGAGTTAGAACTCAGGTGAGAAGGATGTAGTTCTTTAATTTGGGTTATTGTGAAGCAAATACGATGAAGTAGAGCATTTAAGGGAATGCCTGAAGAATCGCGATGTACCCACATGTTTGTGACAACTAAAGCTAATGTGGTGACAGCTGTAAGAGGAAATTTCTGTGTGTTTCTGGGGGGTTTTTTATTATTTTGATGCTTGGTTCATTATTAACTTAAAAGCATAGCTTATCAGCATTGGAAGAAAATATACTGGATCATCAAAAGAAAATAATAGTTACGATAAGTAAAGGAATGTGTCATTTCTGGATTCTAATCTTTAAAGGTTTCTTCTTCAAGACCTGAAGAAAACAAGATACGTCAGGAAGATCTCTCCAAAATAATCAGTAGTGCTCAAAAGGTGCAAATTAAACAAGAGACTATTGAATCTCGTTTGTCTGCTTTGAAGAGGTAAGTTGCTCCATCAGCAACTGATCCCTAAAATTGAGCTATACAAATTTGAATAAAAGTATTGCATTAAAAATTGAATATTCTGATATAGCTAAAAGTAATGTTGGTGTTTGAAGAGCTGTTTAGTAGTGGACAGTTAAATAGCACCTTTAAAAATAATGTAAGTTCTGCAGTGCTGCCGAGGGTGGATATTCAACTCAGCTCTTAGCATAAAGTATGCCTTCACGTTTGTTCTATGTTTTTAAGTTTGTAGTAGCTACTGTGTTTAGTTTGAGGCAGAGTTTGGTTTGTGCAGGTTGCTTATAATACTTTCTTACTACAACTAATGTTGCTCGTTGCTTTTTATTGTCCTGTTGCTGTCTTCGGTCCCCCCACTGTTGAAAATTGCAAAAGAGTTGACACATAGGAAAATCTGTTTAGAAAGCTAATTTGGAAATTCACTAGTTACCTCAACAACAGAGGTACAGAATCTAAAACCCTAATATAAATAGAATACTTGTACAATTGCATTATTGCCCATCAAGTAATTATGATTTATTCTCAACAGTGAGATAAGTGTCATAAGTTACTTAATCCTTTAGAGTATGTAGCTCCAGACAGGAGATATAAACACAGTAAACACATGCACTGTAAGTCAGAGCACCTCAGCAGTAGCTCTATCTCAGGGCTCCTTATGTCAAGTTGATAACAGAAATGATTGTGTATCTGTGTGGCAGAGGTCACTGATTAGTGCAAGTATTAAGAAATAAATGCTGCTACTTCTTGCCTTCAGTTGTAATTACTTAAGTGGTCACTATTAAGATGCAAACTTAGTTTGTCTAGGAAGACTTTTTTAGAAACTGTCCAGTCTAGAATGAAAATGTCCATATTTACCTTTTTCAAATCATAGACAAATTTGGGTTGGAAGGAGCCTCAGAAGGCCGTCAGGCCCAAACCCTCCTACCCTGCCTAGGGCAGGGCTCACTTAGCTTGAAATGACACCCAGTTGCTAATGACCTGACAGTTTGTACAGATGGGAAGATAGAATGGGTGGTCTTTGACATCCTACTTGTTGTGCCATGAGTTTAAAATTATTGAGGTAGAAAATGGAGCTGAATCAGAGGACCTAGTCCTGCAAAACACGTTAATAAGTTTGGTGGGAAAACTGAAACAGGTCAGAATCCCCAACCTCAGCTGTTAAATTTATCTTGGAGCTGTGCTCTTAAATTGGATGTTGCACACAGGAGCAATTTGAGGAGTGAGTAGTAAGCTTCATCATACTGTCTATAAACAGTTGTTTCTGAAAACTTAGCTGAAGGTTCCCTAAAACCCCAAACACCAGTGGAGAGATCTTACTCCTTTTGTTGTCATACATCTGTGTTGAAAACTACAACAACAGGGAGAAGGGTGATGTTGTTGTTTCTTACTCATTGAAGCTTTTGGGATTCATTTTCTACCTCGTGATGTGCTTAATGCTGTTAGAAACAACAAGGTTTGTGGGTGTGATCATAGAATGTGTAAAGTTGGAAGGGACCTTTAGAGGTCATCTAGTCCAACCCCCCTGCAGTGAGCAGGGACATCTTCACTAGATCAGGTCGCTCAGAGCCCCATCAAGCCTGACCTTGAATATCTCCAGGGATGGGGCATCCACTATGTCTCTGGGCAACCTGCTCCAGTGATCCACCACCCTCATACTGAAGAACGTCTTCCTAATATCCAACCTAAACCTCTCCTTTTTGACCTCAAAACAGTCGTTCTACTGCTACGTGCCCTTGTGAACGGTTCTTCCCCAGCTTTCTTCCAGGCACCTTTCTATCGATCTCACCTGTACAAACTGTCAGGTACTGGAATGCTGCTCTAAGGTCCCCCATGGAGCCTTCTGTTCTCCAAGCTGAACAAGCCCAACTCTCTCTGCCTGCCTTCAGAGGAGAGGTAGACTGATAGCAAGGGCCAAGTTACAGCAGCTTTTAAACTGTCTCAGGAACTGAACTCCCATGAGTGCTGAGCAACCAGGGCTTGTAAAACGGCCGTGTTGTATGAAAACTGCCATCCTGCCATTCCCCTATTATTTTTTAGCACCTAACGTGCCCCTTTACTGAAGCTAACAGAGGCAACCTGTTAGGATGACCTACAGCTGCGTGTGTGACCTGAGAGCTTGTTCTGTAAAGATGCTGTCAAAGTGGATGTACTGGTGCTGACAGGTGGTTTGCGTCTAGCAAGAGGTGTGCGAGGGAGGACAAGCAGACTTGATTAAGATCTGTTTTTCAGTGGTGAAACTGCATACCTAAGCTGCCTGGTACTCTGCTCCTGCCAGGCACCAGTTGTATGCTGCTTTTTATTATTTATTTAATCTAATTCCTTAAGATTTAATTGGTAGAAGGAAGAGGGGAAGAGAACTTTGTTATGGGAAAGGAAACAAAACAGTTAATTTTTAAATGCTGATTGTATGTATGTGTAATAAGCATTGCCAAACTTGGGAATTTTTTTTAAGGGGGCTGGGAATTCTCTGCAGGCTATTTGTTGGGTTTGGGTTAACGTTTTATAATTATTTGCTGAGGCTGCTGAGTGTGTGACTTCCCCTCCTGCCCCCACCTCTAAAAACACATTTCAGAGAGCTTTAATGAAGCCAACTAATCTTCAACAAAAAAGATTGATGTAAATATTTTAAAACTTGGGTTTAGTTTGACTTTTCAATCATCCTTTTCAAACAGGGAAAATGAATCCCTTTGGAGGGAAGTGGCAGAACTGAGAGCAAAACACTTGCAACAGCAGCAGGTTATTCGGAAGGTAAGGCTTCATTCATGTGCCTGTGTGAGTGAGTGCATCTGAATGAAGAATAGTGTGTGCTTCATGTTATCTTTGCCCTCACTCTTTGTTTTGTAGTGTGTGAAATTCTCTTTTGTAGAAAACAAGAACAGGGTGGTATATCATGGAGAAAGAAATCTTGATGAAACTGTGTTTCACCTCTTGTAAACTTTTGCAAAGAAAGAGGTTCAAGAACATCATGCATTATTCATTAAGGTGCTGCTAAAAGGGCTCATCCATTTTTTTTAGTTGCTTCAGGAATTTGTTTACTAATATTATGTGGATGATCTCAGGAGAAACCCTTGCTTTTGGTGTTTCTATTTCTGATTATGTAAAAAAAAAAGGGACTCCGATTTTTTTTCCAGTTTGTTCAAGCCAGACAGGTACATTTAATCCTTACCTTTAAAACATAAGGGAAGAAAGTCTGACATCAGAAAAGGAAAGAGAAAAGACAGTTGATTAATACAGTTAAGTGTACGTGTAGCTTTTTTCTGAATCTGTCGAAAATGCCTTTTACCAGAACCAGTGTTTACGTGTACAGGTTGTGTGTGCAGTCAACATCCCTGTGTGCCTTCTGTCATTGTTGATTTGAATTCTTCTAGTAGTTTGAGTTACTCCATGGGCTTATTTGTGTACTGCATGATGTAGTGTAAAAGTCTGCTCTTATGGCTGTTGTGTGAAAAGCCTTTCTCAGACAACTGAGTGACTCTTCTTTTTAGATATCACCATCACTGTTTTCTGTTCTACCATGGTTTTTAACTTTTCTGAACAGTTACTACACAAGCTGTACAGGTTTTATTACTGATGTCTCTGCTATAAAGTATCTTGGAGCTCTGAGAGAAACAATTACAGAGAAGAGTGACTAACAGTAGTGTTCTTTTCCTTACAGATTGTGCAATTTATTGTTACCTTGGTGCAGAATAACCAACTAGTGAGCCTGAAACGCAAGAGGTAAATAATGGCCTTGAAAACTTTCTGTCCAGTCAGTATACTGACACACTATGTTTACTAAAACCAAAGAATTGGTTTTGAGATTACTTTAATCCTCTACTCCTTCTGAATTAGGCCTCTACTTCTGAACACTAATGGACCTACAAAGTCGAATGTATTTCAGCAAATTGTGAAAGAGCCAGCTGACAGTAACCACCATGTAAGTTTTCATTTACGCATAGTCTCTGTTGTGATGAGGGGAGTGGGCAGACAGATCGAGCAGCTTGTCTGATGGGGAATAAAACGTAGCTGCGTGCTGAGAGCTGTTGGCTTCTAGAAGCGCTGTGCCGCGTTGCGTTCCCTGCGGAAGCCAAGCGGGTTGGTCATCACCATTCCTTTCACAGTGTGAGTGCGGTGGTGTGGTTTTGCACAGCTGAGAGCCAAGCACCACATGGCTGCTTGCTCTCTGAGAGGGTGTGTGTGGGGAAGGGGAGGAAAAAGAACCTCAAAAATACCCCGAAACCTCATAGGTTAGGCATAAGGATAGCTTACTGGGACAGCAGAGAAAGAGATGTAACAGTAATAGGACTTTTCTAGTAAAATGTACAAAACTGGTGACACGCAAATGCAATTTCTCACCAAACTGCAGAGCTCAGAGCTGTCCTGAAATCAGACCATCCCCAAAAGCTGTATGTCCTGAAGCTGTGCCCTCTCCCCCGCCTCCACAACCCCCTTTTATGCTGAGCGTGGCATAATTGGCATGGAATGCCCTCTTTGTCCACTTTGGGTCACCTGTCTTGGCTGTGTCCCCTCAGCTTCCTGGGCGCCCCCACCCTCTCCTTCTCCTTAGCAGGGAAATAGGAACAACTGAAAAGTCCTTGACTGCTTGGCAACAACTAAAAACATCAGGGAGTTATCAGCAGTTCTCCCATCCTAACTCCCAAACACAACATTCCACCAGCTGCTAGAAAGGAAATTAACTCTATCCTAGCCAAAACCAGGCCACATGTATAAACCAGTCAGCTGTGTATTAAATGCAGCTTGATGTGATCCTACTGAGAAAGCATTTTTAATATGGTGCTGTTAGAAATAGCATTTGTATGCACCTCTGCAAGGCAGCATCCAGCCCAGCAAAGTCATGTCAAGATCCTCTGCCATTTGAATGTGTCTTTCCACGGAAACTTGGCTGTCCAGGTACTGATTGGGGGCCAAATCATTGGCATGAGCGCTGAAGCAAGCTATTAGAATTAATAGTGTAATGAAAAAGTACTGTTTAAGCACCCATCACTGTTTTAGTATTCTTACTCTCTTATAGTCCTGCTGTCATGGATTTTGTTGCATTTATTGACAGTGCTGGTATTTGCCACACATTTTTTCTGTAGTTGCTGTTCTCCAGCTGCTTGTTTATTTGTATGGGGTTTTTTTCTATTAAATGTGGGTTTATACAAACAGCTTGTAACCTCCGAGGTGTAGGAAAGCTCTTACACGTCTTAAGAATTGAAGCCTTATCAGACACTATGGTAACTGTCAGAATGCTGAAGCTAACTGTCCTTCCGTTCCATGATTCTCAGGTACCTCTCAACAGAAATGAGGGCTTAAAACAAAGGGAACAGATTTCAGATGACATCATTATTTATGATGTCACCGAGGATGTGGGTGATGAAGAAAATCCTATGGGTGATGAAGAAAATCTTCCCATTACACCAGAAGCAAATGAAGATACCACCTCAGATTCTTCCAAGTAAGAAGTCTCTAGAACCCTGTGTAGATAATTGGCTTTCACCATTGTGCAGCGTGCAATAATTCAGATGTCTTAAATAACTTTTTTTAATGAAGTAGTCAGAATCATTCCGTGCTCCCACACATACAAAAGCTTCATCTGTGAATTTACACTAGGTTCTTATTTATTGACCTCTGGATTTGTTCCAGATAGTTAATTAGCTGTTGGAATTAGAACATGTAGAGAATAGAAACTAGTTGGGAGCAATCTCTATGGTTGCACTCCTCTTAAATGTACTGCTTGTCTGAAGACAGAGTAAGTGACATCGTCTTACTTTGGGTTATAAATACAGACAGGAATGACTTCCCTTGTTTTTACAGACTCTAATGGACAATAATTTGCATGTGCTGTTTGTCAGGGGTTGGTGTGGTCTTTGAACTTTGTTATGCCAGTTAATTTTGGGGGGGGGTTCAGTCCCAAGTGTTTCGTGACTAAGTTCCTTCCTGTGTGTATGAAACAAATCATCTCTCAGCTCTGAGCAGTTGAAACTTGGTCCAGGGATTGACATGCAGCTCTGCCCGAGTTGTGCTGTATGGGTAGGGCATGTATTCTGCCTCGAGGAGTAAAACTCGGATGTTTCTAGCTTATACTTGTACCATTGTTCTTGCTCAGCTGATGTCTGGGAATGCATTCTCTGATGGAAAAGCTTCATGAAGATGAGGCAGTGATAGAGAGGCAGCACAGCTAACAGCTACTTAAGGGTTTAAAAAAAAAACTTGTGGAGGAAAGCAAATTATTTGAGGTTCTTTATTGGTTTTTAGGTTGCCTTCCTGCTATACACAGCAAGGTTAATTAACTACAACACTGTTGACAGAGCTCCTTTATGTAACAGATGCTGCAGAGTTGATTCTGTTCAACATACTGTCTGTCTAGTTTGATGGCCTCATGTGCTTTGGTCCACTCAGACATACTTTATATTTCTATGTGAGCATACACTTGCTCTCATGCGAAATATGCCAGTGCTTCTGTATCTTAGCAGTTGTTATTGTGGTCTGACACAACAGTGTCTGCTAGCTGAGTTGTGTTACCTGCGTGGAGCACCCTATCAATGGAAATTAGAGTGTCCTGCTGGGTTTTGTATTAAAAAGCAGTAGGAAAGTTTATTCCCTTTTAGTAACTTGACTAAAACTACACCTGTGGAATAGTACTGAATTAAATGAGTGTATGAAATGCTTTAATTGATTTGTCTCGTATTACAGCTGTAGTCATTCTCCCGATATTGTAATTGTGGAAGATGATAATGAAGATGAATATGCCCCTGTAATTCAAGGGGATAAAACCACAGAATCAGTTGCTGTCCCAGCTAATGATCCCTTCAGCCCTGTCAGTGAGAGTACAAACCCACTCATGTCGAGTGCTGTACAGCTGAATAACCAGTCAACTTTAACTGCAGAAGATCCGGTCTCAATGATGGATTCCATACTCAATGAGAATGGAGTAATTTCACAGAACATAAATCTTCTTGGAAAGTGAGTAGCCTGGTCTTATGGTTTTTCACGTGTTAGAAATGAATGACTGAAGTAAAAAAAAATTGAGTAGTAGTTTCTACTGAGAACTTGAAATTTATAGGTCATCTTGATTCTGCCCAGTTTCTAAAGATCCTTCTGTTTTAAGTGTTTTAATCTTTCATGGTGAAGCAAGTGAGTTGGGGTGTGTAATCCCAATGTGGTGATGAGGATGTTGTTTAAACCACCTGTGTAGCTACTGCAGGCAGGTGGGACTCAGTTAGAGCCACCTCTGCTAACGTAATGTCACAGTGTTACGTTGATGTGATGGCTGTTTCCAAGGACCTGTCTGCTTTACTTGGGCTCTGGTCTGAAGAGGATAAAAGATGTCATCGTGTTTCCAGAGGTTGTTTCTAATGAAAAGCTTAGTTCTTTCCGGTTCTGGTGAAGATTTTCAGATGCATGTAGTATATCTGTGTAAAGTTTAATTGTGGATCTCTTTTCCTTTTGTTCAGGAATACAGCATAAAATATTGTTTATCTTTTAGAGTTGAACTTCTGGACTACCTTGACAGTATTGACTGCAGCTTAGAGGACTTCCAAGCTATGTTATCAGGACGACAGTTCAGCATAGATCCAGATCTCCTGGTCGATGTAATTTTCACTGTTTGTTTTAAGTATTTTGGTAATACACTACAAAAAATATTTGTGTGGGTTGATACTCTTTAAAATAGATTTAAAACATGACAGGGTTTGGGGTTTTTTTTTCTTTTGCCTTTATTCCCTTTCAAACTGGGAAGTTATTAGTATTTGTGAACACGTGTTTCTGGGGCACTGTATTCTGTGCTGCCTCACTGCTCGAGTGAACACTTAAGTTTTTGATGGACCAGCGGGCTTTTTCATGAGGTAATACTTGCATTTGTTGCTATGTGAACTCAGATGCCAGATAGATTAATAACCTTTGCTTTGAAATAGACCGGTACATCATCTGTGGTCTTCTTAGTGAACTGGAGCTGAAAAGGCTCTTGGGGTTTACTTTCTAAGTTCCTCTGCCATTTCGGGTTACTTCTCAG
Source organism: Zapornia atra (assembly GCA_013400835.1). Taxonomy (NCBI): domain Eukaryota; kingdom Metazoa; phylum Chordata; class Aves; order Gruiformes; family Rallidae; genus Zapornia; species Zapornia atra. The sequence goes on from VZTU01013276.1 coordinate 195,448, forward strand.
GAGCGTGCAGATGTTCTCAATTTCTCTTCAGATCTATGTGGAATAGAATGGTCTAGGTTGGAAGGGACCTGTGCAGGTCGTCTAGTCCAGTCCCCCTACTCAAAGCAGGGCCAGCTTGAAAGTTGGATCGTGTTGCTCCAGGACCTTGTTGATTCAAATTCTCGTGTCTCCAAAGATGGGAGATTCCACAGGCTCTCGGGTGCCTGCTCCAGTGCTTTACTCTTCTTTGTGTAGAATTCCCTTGTGTCTGTCACAGCAGCAGCTCGTAGCTCTTGCTCTTGTCCTTTGTCCACGTCTGTGGAGTTTGTCTTCTCCCTAACACCACCTTAGAAGCAGTGGAAGAGAGCAGTTATCCTCCCTTGCCTGCCCTCTCCAGACAGGATTACAGCTCCCTCTGTCTCTTGTATGTCTTTAGCCCCCAAACATCTGTGGCCCTCCAAGTGCTCTAGTTGGAAAACTCTTGTACTTGGGAGGCCCAAAGCTGTGTGCTCTTCCACACGTGGTGCTCAGAGGGAAATGACTGCTTCCACTGGCCTCCGGGCTGTGCCGTGCCTGTGGCAGAGCATGATCCTGCAGTGAGGCCACTCTGCCGGCTCATGGTAGGGGGGGTGTCTACCCCCACTCCCAGGTCCCCTCTCTGAGGAGCTGCTCCCTGTCTGTTCCCTAACCCGAGCCAGTGTGTGGCGTCTACTGTGTCCAAAATGCATTTGGCTGCTGAACTTGATGGGGGGGTTGCGGGGGCAGAGGCAGGGTGCATGTTGGCCCCTCTCCCACCTCTCAGATCCCTCTTAACAGCAGCTCTGCTTTCCCATGCACTGATGAGACTCCTCCTGGTTTGGGGTCACTTCCAAACTTGATCAGGGTGTGTCCTGCCATATGGTACAGAGTTCTCCATGCAGCAATGCAGGAAGGAATCAGCATTGTACAGCAGCAGCAAGCCATGTTTGTCTCAGTGAGATGGAATACAGTTGTTTCTGTTGTGACTGAGTGAGGCTTGTGCCATTCCAGACCAAAGCTAGGTGTTCTTTGCAAGTGACAGCTACCTGTAAGTGAGCTCTAGTCCTGATGGAGGGTGAACACGTTAAGTGCAGGGATGATTCTCACACAGGCAGATGTGATGTTCTTGTATTCTCAATAACAACATTGAGATACTTAAAACTTGATGTGTTTTGTCTTACTCAGCTTTTTACAAGCTCCGTGCAGATGAATCCCACAGATCATATCACTAATGCCAAAGTAAGTCTTAAATCTGTTGCTCAATGTTCACAGTAGTGAGAGGGAAACTTTATTCATCCTGTACTGGTATAATAGCACGCTTTTCATGCTCTGGCTTTGGACACTTCCATGAGAGTAGGAAGGCTGCAGCTGAGTTCATCCTGTTTGTTAGGTTTCAAACAGAAAAGGGAAAAGCATGCTAACTAATTATGTCCTTTAAAACTCGTACCTTGAGGCCAATACTGTACATTGTACCAGTCTCTTGACTTTTGTATCCTCCGAAGATGTTAGTACTTGCAGACATGATACATGCTTTGTCAGAATGGTGTCATCTGTATTGTCTGGTGGGGAAAGAAACTCGAGAATAAGCAGTAGAGCAGAGATCTAGCTAGCTCTTGGCATTTGTCCTGTTCGTTCACGAGCATTCGTTTTGGTTCTTGCTTGAGTAAGCCTGTGTTTCCATTTCACATTTCCTCAGCTGAGGTCTGTTAGTGTGGGTAACTGATACCGCTGCATCCCTTCCCAAATAAAGACTTACATATTTTTAGAGCTGTGCTCTACTGGCACTGGAAAAGGCCTTAAGTGCGTGTTTAAGATCTTGCTTTCATTTCCAGGTGGAGACAAAGGGCATAGAAACTACCAAGAACAGCGCTGGTCCCGCGGCCTCACAGGAGACACAAGTTTCAAAGCCAAAGTCAGGTTAGTTGTGGTGCTTCCTTAAAAAGTCAAGCAGGCGTTGGTCTAAAAGCCACCTCAGTTATTTGCTCTGCCTGGGTTTGTGTCATGCTGATAGGCAAATAACTGAAAATAGTTCCTATGCTTGTGCTTCAGGGTTTTGGCACTGCACCAGATGCAGAGAAACTGGTGTTTTTGCTGGTGAAGCTGAACAAATAATGTTACACGTGAGCGTGATGGCTCTTTAATAATTTAGAGCAAACACCTATTGTGCTTTTTATTAATTACTTAAAATCTGTGGGCTGGATTTTGATTCTTTTTTTCCTTCTGCACATAGGTGGGCATGTGAACTGGTAACATCTTGGTTGTTTTTCTCTTCCCCTTAGACAAGCAGCTCATACAGTACACTGCATTTCCACTCCTTGCATTCCTCGATGGGAACCCAGGCTCCGCTGTGGAGAGCGGGAGCTCCGCAGCTGAAACTCCTTCCTCTGATGACAAAGCTCTGGAAGTGGATGAGCTCCTGGAGAGCAGCCTGGACCCCGAGCCCACCCAGAGCAAACTGGTGCGGCTGGAGCCGCTGACGGAGGCGGAAGCGAGCTGTTCTACCCTGTTCTATCTATGTGAACTTGCCCCAGCACCCATGGACACAGACATGCCCTTCTTGGATAACTGATGGGGCGGGGACTCTGTACATAGTCATGAAGATGAACTATTTATTTAGAATATTGTTTGGTATATGAGGTTTTTTGTAAATCACTGTTTTATGTAACCAGGTAACGTGGAATCTGAGACACCTTTCCTATGTTACTTCCTACAAGCGACTGTTTAACCACAGGGTTAGATGAGCTGTTGGGTGTGGTTGGCAATGCCGAGTCAGATACTTGGTAGGATACATATTGCTACGTATTCCAGGTAACCGAACACTTGTTAATAGTAAGCTTTATGATCTCTTATACTTTGGTCTTACATATGATGATGTAAGCTTGTAGTGTGTGGTTAGGGAGCACCGACTTTCTGTATCTTGGGTTTTTTCTATTTTTTACATTTTGTTTAATGAAGATGAGGCTTTTTTGGGGTGGGGGGACCAGGACCTGATGTAGGCTTTTTTTTTCCCTGCTTGAACTGGGAACAAAGTGCCTGTACCTTGCTAAATCTGGTTCTGCCTTACTTTCACTTCAGTGGAAGTGCTCACACATAGCACAAACTGGGGAAGAGTTCCTTACAGCCGCCAGGCCCCGTGACTGCATGAGTACTTTTACTTGGACCATCTACTCTGAGAATAAATGTTACTTAAGTGTGGGATCTGTTGTCAGCTCTTACTGGGTGGGGATTTCACTTGTGCTCTGCCACAAGGTCTGCTGTGATGCTGGTGTAGTGGAGAAGAGTATCTCTAACCTTGATGGTTTATTTACACGCCGCCACAACCAGTGGCTAATGCAGCACACCCAGCTTTGCATAGTGCTACACCCCAGCACGTTCTGCTCCTGTTCCTTACTGAAAGTGGTAGCAGGACCCCATAGCTTTCCTTTCCCTAGAAGAGGCTGCAGTGGTACTCATACCAAGCTCTTCCACATCTGTTGATGTGAACTTAGGGCAGTTCTGCTACATAGCTGAATGCTGCAGAGGTTGCTGCAGCCCTGGGGGAAGCTACAGTTCACACACTTGTAGCTTAATATGAAAAGTTAAACCATAATGGAAGAGAAGAGTTTCCTTCTGCTGGAGGTAGGGAGTGTGGGGTGTACATACCTAGAGCCGTCACTCATACCAGCTCAGTAGCTAGGGCTCAGGAACTGCTGTATTAGAACACAAAGGGGTATAACCCGCTGCAGTAGCAGTTAAAGTAGGAATGCAGGTACATGTGAGGCAGTTTTGTGTTTTCAGAGACAGAGGCAAAGGGCACGGAGAGAACTGACAGAAAACTTCACACAGGATTACCTGTGATCCCCCCCACAGCCTGACAAGTGTACTTCACCTTGGACAGCAAGCACTACAGCAGTGCTGCTGTTCCAGGAGGAAGCGATGCATGCTACCCACGTTTGGCAGTAGTACAAGGGAGCAGCAGTCATTAGCCATCTTCATCCAAATGTATTTATTAATAAGGTAACAACATATTCCAAATTAGTACAAGCCTTTACTAATCCTTCCATTTACCATCCCAAGTGTGATGGAGAGGTCAGACTTCTGCCATCAAAGTCAGCATTTAGGTGCAGAATTAAAAGAGCTTAGAGAGTAACTGGCAACAGGAAGTAGCAGTATAAACACCACGGTAACAGGTCAGCATGACATCTGCTGAGGGCTTGAGGGTCACACCCCATCAGGCTGCTCTAGGCTCAAGTCATAGCAACTAGCAGGAGAAAAAACGCAGCAGCTTACCTGCAGTTACACAGCTGCAAGCACAAAAGCATTTAATATTTCATAACTGCCCAGGAACTCTACAGTACTTCAACTGAACAGACAAATGATGTCTTCCCTCCTCATGCCTAGGTTTAGACTTTCTAGGCTCAAGCTACCCCCTGGCAGTGGCCACCACACAGTAAATACCAAATACATCGAAGATTTGCAAAATTTAGAGCCCTAAATATACTAAGAAACACTTTTGTTGAAGCCTCAGTTAATGCAAGCCTCCTTGAGTTACTGGCACTGCACTGCTCCTTTTCCTGTACTACTTTAACCACACTATTCAAAAAATTCCTCTAAAGGGCTTACACAGTTCTCACCTCTTGTCTCCTTGCAAACTGTGATTGTAGCTTAGCCAAGAAAGTGGCACACGAAACAGCAATAAATTACAGCACAACTATCCCATTTAAACTACTTTAAAAAATAATACATAGATGCACATTGTAAACAGGTGCCTTAAAAACATGCTTCTGAGCATCTGCTGGTTTGTGTCCTGGCTGCAAGGGGACACAGCCGCTACCAAGGAGGACACGAGCTTGTCTGCAGCCTCAGGTGCAAGTTTCTCCACTGAGCACCTGTGCTGAAGGCTTCGCTGCCCTCGGTGCGGGAAAAGGCTGGGCTTGAGCCCCAAAAAGCCGCAAGATGTCCAGTCAACCCCAACACACACCATTTTGGAGCCTAACGACTTGCTCAAGACTTTCTTTGGAATCAAGGCAACAGAGATCAAAGGCAGCCCCTCCTTCGCTGGCACAGCCTGAGCTAATACTTCTTCGTTACCCTAATTACCACTTGCATTTTTCCCCCTACAACTATTCAATGCAACTGATGGGAGGGGAAGACACAACACCCTATTTCCAAAAGGTCTTGATCTTACATCTAATGCTCCCGAAGCACGCGACCTAGGAGTAGTCCTATTAAAACCATTGTTACAGCAATTGTCACTGAGCTCAGATAGAAAGTCATTTAGTGAAATGACAAGACATGATCCAAGGTAATCATGCAGAATAAAGCGGGGCATACGCTACATGGACAGCACGTACACACACGTATTTACAGCCGGGAATACTGCGTGTCTGAGGGACGCGGTGGAGCTGGCACGGTCTCCCCTGGAGAGTCCCACAGCTTAGTCAAAGTCACGGTTGGTAAGCACCAGCGGAGCGACCAGAGTCCACACGTAAAGCACGATGCCGATCCAGCTGGAAGAGATCTTCACCCAGACGGACGGCCACTTGCTGGTCATTGTCTCGTAGGAAGAATCCGGGCTGGGGCAGAAGGAAAGTGAAAACACGTTAATTGGCCACTCTCGTTCCGTATGACACACTCGTATAACGAACCGCTTGTCACCACTGTTTCCACAGTGGAACGTTTTCACTTCAGCTCCACACCTCAAAGGACATCTCTACCCTTTTTCTTTCAGGCCACTCACACCCATCTGTACATGAACACCATTCGTGAGCTTGTCTCGCAGAAGGTGGGAACAGCAGCAGCCCAAAAAACACTTGGCAAACAAAAAAGCTTTCAAAGAGCAGAAGTAATTAGGAGGAATCTAAGCAGATCTGTGGAAAGGCAGGAAATGGATGGTACTTACAGAGACAAATAACACAGACTACCCTGCCAAAGAACATCACATGGAATAATTAATAATCTTGAGGTCATGTTGACCCGAGCAGGGCCACTAATCAAATCCACAGCACAACCAAGAGGTAAGAAGGAAAAAGGAAGAAACACCTTTCTAGTGTTGCTATTTTGATACAAACTGTCACCTGAAATTATTACAAACCATAATTTGTACTTCTAAATTCTGAAGGAACATCTGCTGAAGCTGTTACATAATTCACACACAGGAGAACTATTTTACTGTGAGGACTTTTTCATGGACCAGACAACCTCATTTTCTTCCACCAAACCCTGTCACAGAATGGCTGAGGCTGGAAGGGACCTCTAGAGGTCATCTGGTCCAGCCCCCTTGCCCAACAGGGCCACCTACAGCCCAGGACTGTGCCCAGACAGCCTCCCAGGATGGAGGCTCGACAAACCTCCCTGGACATCCTGTGCCCGGTCATCCTTTCATTGATAACGTGTTGCCCAATGTTCAGAGGAAACCCCCTGTGTGTGCCCATTGCCTCTGGTCCTGTCACTGGGCACCAATGGAAAGACCCCAGCTCCATCCCCTTTTCCCCCTACCTTCAGGTACTTATATACATTGAGAAGGTATACAGCAATGCACCAGTTCATCACCCTCATGGCGCTTTCCCTCTTGTACTAGGGAGCCCAGGATAGACCCAACACTCCAGGTGTGGCCTCACCAGTGCTGAGCAGAGGGGAAGGATCACCTGTCTCTCAAACCACTGATCTCACTTGTCCCACCTCTCCTTTCTCCAGCCCTCTGTACCAGACACAGGCCTGGTGTTCAAATTCTGTAACAGTTACCAATAAGTAAAACCCCTGCCCTGTTTGCCTCAGCCATCCAGTGCATCACAAGAATTATCCTAGGAAATATGACAGGCACTTGTAAACAAGGTTGGCCACTCCAGCTGCCAAATACAATTCCCTTAATACAGCTCAAGCAGCATACTTCCCCTGAGAAGTCCCACTCAAGGCCAACATCCCTCACAGCACACAACTTCTGTCTCCTTGTCCAGAAGACAGCATCTGGTATCCTCATTATTAGCACAGTATATAGAATTTACAAAGGTAAATACCTGTACCAGTTGGTGAGCGTCATCATGATATAAAGCGATGCCAGGAAAAGCATGAAATGAAAGAAGGAGTAACTGTAAGTGACTCCATCCCTCTCGTTATCTATGGCGCGGTGAACATCATCTCCGTCATCAAGGGAGCCGTCACTCCTGGGCATTCCATCCTCTATCAGCGTTGACTCATCGCTGGTCAGCATCAGCTTGTTGACCTGGCTGTTGTTGGATGTCCGGATGCTGTATTTGACAGGAAAGGACGCAGCACAGTCACCCAAATAAATACCATTTAGTATCCAACAATGAGAAGTAACACAGGTGAACGGGAAGGTTTTCTTTAGAGAGTCTTACCTTGAATAGAGAACACACAGCAAAAACAAGACCAGTCCTACAATTCCTTGTGCATCCCACCACTGAACCACCTGGCCTTGGGTTGGAATGGTGGTGCTGTTGTACCCAATGATGCTCAGCAAACTGGGGTTACAGCGCCGATCTGCAGGGGACATTACATCAGAACTTACTTACAGCAGGAGTGGAACAAGTGTTTAACAGTACATTTCCACACCGAAGGCATGGGAACAGAAAAGAACTGGGTGACAGTGACAGTCAAAGTAAAGAAGTTTTCAATCTAATTTTAGCTACTGAATCTCTCAAAAGCAGGCAAATGACAGCACGTGGCATAAAAACTCTTCTCCACACAGATAAAAGGCTTTTAAACTTAAAAGGTTAAGTTTGCTGTTCCAGCTCACATAGTCAGATGGATCAAAATAAAGCTTCATACACAGGCCATTTTTAGACATTCTACCACTACAAAACATGTCTGACAAACACGCCCACTCAAGAGATGGGGGCACCAGCGTCACCCCAGAGCTGGAAGAGAACTCCACACGGTCAGTTTTGTAGTGCCAACAGTTCCCAACCCAAGCATCCCCGGATAACACAGGCAAAACAGCTGGAAGTAGCAGACAATCTTATTTCCCCATCATCACTGCAGGGATTAGATGACTCACATGTATGCTGTCCCACAGAAGCACAGAAAATTGCCCATAATTATGGCAAAAGGGCCAGAGATCCAATTAAAAACGTAAAAATCAGTAATTGGCAGTTTAATCACCAGAATTTCTGAAATTATTTATTTGTAATTTTTTTAAAGAGATACTCAGCTGTTCTCAGAAACAAGAAACATTGAAAAGATTTATTAACACATGTTTTTAAATGCCCAGTTCAGAAAAATATGATCTGTAACATCCTGAAACTTGGTTGGAGGCAAACCTTCCACACACTTTGGAAGAGTTGTGGTAGTCTGCCAAATCTAAGCTGAACCGGTTACCCAAAACCCCAGGGAACGCTACTGCTGCACTTACCTGGCTCGTTGGTCATAGCTGACCAAGTCAAGTACATTGTGTAAACGGTGATGACAGAAGACTGCAGCAAACCAGACCTGGGCTGAGATTCCTGCACAAAGCATAAGGGAAGCAGCCACGTTAGGTCACAGAAACATCTCAGGCACGACTGTGTTACAGGTTTCTGGGACTGACAGCACAGAGAAATCCCAACGGTACCCAAACGATACCTGAATCCTCGGCAGAATGGACATGACAGAAGCACCGATGCACAGCAGCATATTGACACTGATGAAAGTCTTGTTCTCAGAACAGCCTTCTGGATGGGTGTAATAAACGTAGAACAAGACAATGGCCACTAGAGACAGCAGATAGTTGACAGCTGTAGCTGACAGCAGGGCTGTGAAGAGAGACAAAACAGGGTTAAACTGCTCGATAATGGAGAGTATTAAAAATTAACCAATATTGTATGGTTATTAGGGTTCAGATATGGTATGCAATGACTACTAGAGAGAGCAGCTCTGGGCACTGCATGTAAAGGAAATAAATTCTTCTCAATACTCTGAGGTGTTAAAAAGAAAGACGACTAAGTGGGAAGCCTGAAGCCATACTAGATATAGTCTAACGGCAACCAAGAAGAGCAACTATGAAGGAATACAATTATACTACATAGCCTGTGGTTAAAAGCATAAAAAAACCCACCCCAAAACACTGAAGAACTACTTCTCCAATAGAAGGAAAACCAAAATCTTATTTCTAAATTCCATCTTATTAAAAACATTAAGGAGTAAAGTGGCCATTACACAAAGCCAGGCTGTGCTATCTTTTGAAACACCTAAATTATCACATCTCAACACTTTGTTAAAATTAACATATAGTTTCTCCAGTGAGATGCCTTGTACTTCATCCTTCCCTGCCTTGGCCTTTCCCTCAGCCTGCACCTTTGAAGAATGACCAACTGGCAGACAGAGAGAAGAGACAATTGAGATGTTTATACTCAATATGAAAAGTAACAGCCTAGTTTGTTTTTAATCAGCACTAAGATGCAACAAAGGCTGTGCCTGAACAAAAAAAACCCCAAACAACAAATAAACCCCAAATAAAACCCCACCAAACCTACAAGTGCCACTTCTCTGCTATCATAAGCTGACACCCTGCTTCTAGGAATTAGATCCTACTCAGAGGCTGCTGCTCACTCTCCCTGCCCCTCCTCCTTATTTAACTTGACATCACAAGGACAGCCAGGCAACAGAACTGAACAACGCTATCTAAGAAAGCGATACCTATGCACAAAGCAGCTCTTCTGCACTCTGTGAAGCACATTACCCAGTGAATAATTTATTTAGCATAGCACACAATAGAATTCAGTACTAGTCCTTTACCTGCATACCAGCATCTTGAGTTTCCTTCCTCCATTTTCTCAACCCACGATTCATTCCAGGAGTGGGCAAAGTCAATGAGCAAGACCAGCTGAATAAGAATAAAGCAGAATGCTCCAGCCATACCTACATAAAACCACACTAAGAGAGAAATAAGACCAGTTCAGAACTACAGATATTTTACCACCCTGTCTTAACATCTCTAAACACAGTAGAGTGCTACAGTTGCACAGCAACAATTAAAAAAAAACCCACAAACCCACACATCAAAAACCAAAGCACCAAACTGCAAGACATCAGCACACACTTTATATTGTTTTAAAACCAGTTATGAGTGCACCACGATGCAGGGCAAGACAATATTCCCTTACCAGTCGTAAACGGTCCCTCTGGTATGAAGAAGGCTCCAACACTAATTGCAAGTGCTGTGGCAAATTTAAAGAACCAGAATCTAAAGGGAAATAAAAAGTAAGTCAGGCAACTGCTGAACTCTGACACAACTCACAACGACTCAGAAGTACACAAGATTAACGTCCTTAAGGGCTGGTTTTTAATTCACTCATTCTCAACTCAATTCTTTGGAATTGATAAAAATCTCAATTTATCTGTCCAAGATTTTTGTTCTCCAGAAAACTATGCTTCAACTGTGACAACCTGACACGTCTCACTGATGCATTACAAATGAAGCCAGGCTGGAATATAATTGTGAGGACTTTTTTTTTTGTTTTAAAAACAAAAAGGTTTTAACTAGCACATTGGTATTACTGAACTACCTGCATATCAGAAACATGGGTAAAAGCAAAAAATCACTGTCTGCTTGCAACAAAACCAAGCAGGTAGAAGATCTGGCTGCTGCCTACAGCAACAGAACACATTACATGGAGTTCCCTTCCAGTCTCAATTCATTAGGTACAAGGGAGTGATGGACAAAAGCATGGGTTCTCCCCACCCATGATTCAGATTCTTTAAGCCTGCACCTGATGAGACTTTACAAGAACAAAAGCAAAAGATTTATCCTTTACAGAAGATGCACACTCATGGACAAACAAAACGGATCAGATGTTTCCTAGAAAGGAGACAAGGAAATAACCTCCCACCAAAGATTCAGCGAACACCCCCTGAATACAGACTATGCAGAAATATACCTTGCATAGGGAACTTCAAGTCAAAAAGTTATGCCAACAGAACTACAACAGGGTGAAGACTCCTTTCCTGGTGAGTGACATGCAGCTCCGAATACACTCATGGTTCCATCTCCGTGTACTTCAAAAAGTGAATATAGCACAGAGACATGTACCCCCACACCCTCACAATGTCAAACATTTGCAGAGTCTTCAAGTTTTCTATCCCTTCCCATCTTTTCCCATATTTTGAACAAGTTTATTCTCTCCAGGCTGTTGTAATCAGGTGATGGTGACCAGAGGAATAGATTCAAGTTGTGTGGAGAGGAACTGAGGTGACAGAAGTGCAGAATATGGAGAAAATCAACTAAATCACTGGGATATAGAAAAGTGACCCAGTCTGAAAGCTGCATTACAACATCTACTGTGTAATACATACCTTGCTTTAACTAGTCTTGAACCCATCCATGGAATTATTTTTTTAAATGTAATTTTCTATTACAGAAATAACAGCAGCCTCAAGTTTGTATACCTATCATCTCTAGTTCCAGACTTTATAAGGGTAAAGTGTTAAGATCCCTTAACGTTAGTGAGTGACTGTCAGAAACAGTACTCATCTGAAATAACACCTAGTTGTAGCACATTCTGCTCAAGCAAGCACAATCCTGTGAACACATTGTAACTGTTTTCTATTGTTACTATTAACCACCTGGGGCAAGAAACCTTTCTGACTGCTGTTACAAAGACAAAGGAGGTGAGAGCTGGTGCTGGACCACATTACTGGGTTTAACTTGCATGCAAGTATGAAACAGTTGGTAGGCGCACATAGGGAAATCCTACTGCTCTGACTGTTCCAAGTCACTGACAGTAAGATCACATTGCAAAGCATCACTGAGAATACATACAATTTCAAAAACCAAAAGCTGGGGTTTACATGAAGCCACCTGTGATACGCAGCACTGAAACAACTAGCTATTCCAGGAGCACTGGAAGCAACACTCTTAACTAATCAGTAACAGCCAACGACCATAATTATTCCTTTTATCCTACTGCTGACAATAGCTAAGGAGAGGAAACTGCTATGAGTCGCATAAATAGTACCAAAACTTAGGCTGGAGAGCACAACTCCAGATAAGGGCATCAAGAAGACCCCAGACACTTGAGAAGAGGTTTTAGGTAGAACAACTCCACACCACGTAAAACGTGTCCATTACCATAATAAAACCCCTAAGCTGTTGATATGGAATGGACCTGAACCATTTTCTTCTGGCTTGTAACAAGTATGCTCTGCTGAGCAGAGCAGGGCAGAGGGAAAGAACTGAGTTACTGCTGTTAATGCACCTTAATACTGTACTCAGACTCTTTTCCTTTAGACCAAAACAAACAAAACAAGTAAACAAAGCAATATTCTGCTTAGTCTTAATTATCATCTTTTCCCCTACAGAAATCAACTGACGTTTTTTTTCCTCACATTAAAAACCAGAATCTCTCATCTTGAGAAACCTCTAGACAGGTAAACCACTGTCGTGGATCAGGCTCTTAATATCAACAGCAATGTGTACCCTTTCCTCTTATAAAAATTAATCTGCTGTGCCCAAGAACTCGTAATTACTTTGAATGCCCTCTGCTGCAATACTCCTCCTCTACCGAGCATGAAATCCCTTGATGGTGCAACAGTAAATATGACCAGCGTGCTCAGCCACACGGGCTCTATTTTCGCAGCAGCTGCACCTCACACACACACCCCACCCATCTCAGCTGTCATTTCGCTATCCTACTGCTGTGGTGGTGCAGTTCTGTGTGGTGTGGAGGAGAGGGGGCTGCAGGGGTGGCTTCTGCAAGCAGCACCTAGAAGCTTCCCCTGGGCCCAACAGTAGAAACACCAGCCAACTCCAGTCCACACCTGCCACTGATCAAGGCCAAGTCCATCAGCAGCAGTCACAGCGCCTCTGGGAATCACAATTAGGAGTAGAAAAAAACAATGCAAGTGGATGCTTTTTGACCCCAGAGAAGGGAGTGAGAAGATGTAAGAAGCTCTGCTGACACTAAGGTCAGTGAAGAAGGGTGGGGAGGAGGTGCCCCAGGCACCAGAGAGAAAGATTCCCCTGCAGCATGTGGAAGAGTCCATGGTGGAGCAGGCTGTACTCCTGCAGCCCATGGAAGGTGAAGGGGAGCAGAGACCCCCATCTGCAGCCCATGGAGAGGCCTCACACTGGAGCAGGTGGAGACATACAGAAGGCACTGTGACCTGCATTGGAGCAAATCCCTGGCAGGAGATCTGCAGCTCAAGGCAGAGATCGATAGATGGAAGATGGAGGGAGGCCCAGGCTGGAGTAGGTTTGCTGCAGGGGAGGGTAATTCTGACCCCGTGGAGGACTACACTGGGATAGTCTGGGCTTGAGAGACTGAGAGATGTTCTGTGATTTATGACTGCCCACCATAGCAGTGACCCACACCAGGGCAGCTGGTGAAGAACTGAAGCCCTGTGAGAAAGGACTCACGTTGGAGAAGTTTGTGAAGGACTGTCTCCCATGGGTGGGACCCCACAGTGCAGCAGGGGAAGGATGTGAGGAATGCCCACCCCCACTACCCACCCCCAGGCTAAGAAGGAAAACAACTTAGCAGCAACTGACTGAAATCCCCATTTCCCCAGTCCCTGCTCCTCCCCATGCCACAGTGGTGGGGGAAGAAGGGAGCGAAATCATAACTAAAGTGAAGTCTGCAGAGAACGGAGGGGTGGAGGAAGGTGTTTTAAGATCTGGTCACACTTCTCACTATTCAACTCTAGTTTCACTAGGTGTGCAGTGTAATGAATTAGAGAGTTTTCTTGCCTTTATTCTGTGTTGAGTCTGTTTTGCCTGTGACACTGATTACAGAATGATCTCTCCCTGTCCTTATCTCGACTCCTAAGCGTCTCTCTATATATTTTTCTCCCCAGACCAGATGAAAAGGGGGGAGTGACAGAGCAGCTTTGGTGGGCATCTGGCCTCCACCAAGGGTCAAACCACCACACCTACCCATTGTGCACCGCTGCTCTTGGGTCGTTGCTGCTTTTCACTTTGATCATCAACAAGGAGAAGAGGAGGAAGAACATGGCCATACCAAAGCACACACGGTACACAGCTTTGTAACCAACGAGGACATCACAATTCACGTGGCCATGCACACCAGGAATTGTTGTTCCCATCCCTCCGTCACAAAAGCCAGGAATCTGTAAGAAATATAAGATACTTTAGCGATCTGTAAAATGCCTCCTCTGAGTAAATACTTAAGTAATTTATGAATACACAGCTCATTAATTATGCAACTATTAACATGGCTAGAAAATGAGATACCGGAGGGCTGTATTGTTAGTTACAGTCTAACCCAAAATATTAAATACATCAATGAAAAAAATCCTGCATAGGAAAATCCTAAACAACACCAAAATGCAATCTTATTAACAGCGGTCCAAGGGGTTTTTGTTATTAGCAACTTCAGAACTTCTTAAAGAAATGCAGTTTTCACCTGTTGATCTGAATCAGATCAATCAAGTAGTAGTATCCGTAATTTCCGTATGAAACTGCTTCATACTTTCCAGTCACTACTAGGACACCAGCAACACCTTTCTGAAGTCAAATCATACTCCAGAAGGCTTTCGTTTTCTTTCCTAGGTGACTAACACAGCTCTCACTGAAGCACTAATGAGGTTGATTATCCACACTGCAATCAACAGTTTCAGATTAGTAATTTGAGGGAAGAAATTCAAAAGCATACCTAACAAATTACTATATACTAGAAAAAAAAAACCAGCGCAAAACAAAGATTAACAGAACCAAAGCACTGGCAGCCCAACTTCAGTGAACCTACAGACTCTCCTTTAACTGAAATTCTCGTTCTGTACACATTTCACACACACTATAGTATCTTCACATAACTAATAAACTTTAAAATCCTAGAAGCACTTCCTAATATCCTTAGTGAAAAGTGTGCCATCATTAGTGAAAAACTTTTGCTATGCATTTGCAGAGTTCAAAATAAATTTCAACTACACAGCACAATGAAACTGACATCTTAACACTTATCTTTCATTCTTTTAACAGCAATCAAAAATTAACCAAGTGCCACAAATACAAGCATCTCAGTAATACAGGATTTACAACTCCACATAAGTCATATTTTCTTGTTTGAGAAAAGATTTTTTATTTCCTGCTCTGAACTATTAAAGAAGAGGTACAACTTTATTTCTAAGAAGTGTTTTTCATCTACACAGTGACTGTCACACGAATTCTTTGCTTATCTGGTCTACAATCAAATTAATGTTGACTGAAACACAGGTGGCAGCACAATCACGTATTTCCAAATAAAACCTGCGCCTTCAAGATGTTGTTTACAATTATCAGTGACACCTGTTCCACCAAATATGTTAGCAGAGAAGTAACCTGACCTTCTTCAGCTGCTCTTCCATGCCTGGTATTAACATCACACAGGCAACGCTCACTCCAAGCAGCAGAAAGAACGCATAGATCAGCCGGGTTATGGTGGAGTTGTTCCCACTGGGGCAGCATCGGCAGAGCAGGCACGGGGCACTCCCACATAAGCACGGTATCTGATGGAGAGACAGAACAGAAACAAATCCTTGAAAAAGTTTAGCACTGCTAGATTTCAGTATTTAATCAGGCTCTGTAGATCATCAGAAGTTATGATGGAAAATGACTCATCCTATCTATGCCATCGCACCACTGGTGCAGACTAAGGCACTGCAACATGTTACACAACCCTCTAACAACCATGGCAGCGCTTCCTAAAGCGCCACCGTACAGTGGAATCAGTGCTACGTCTAAAAGTAATCATTTATCCATTCAGAGGAAATGAAGACTGATTCAGGCTTATTTATTCTCTTGAACTTCATTTCATTCCAGCTAAATGAGATGCGAGGATTGCTTTTAGTTAACAACTACATCCTCCCTTCCACAGCCGCAGAGATTAGACAGATACATCACAGAAGAGAAAAAACCCGAGCGCAGCTGGGGTTTAGGTTCACTTTCAGTACCTGGCAGAGTACAGCCACAATTCTCACTGGGGCCACAAACATCACTGGAGCACAAGCAACTGCTAAAACAGCCTAAAGCTTAGGTTGCAAACTGCTGCGTATTTGGCAACTGCTCATCTATCACATCACGCTCTGCCAGCTGGCAAAATTAACTTCTCCAGTGTACAAAGTTACAAACCACGAGAACAAAGCAAACACGCAGCACACGTATCATCACCACTGCCAAGCATCAGTGGCCAAAGTGGACAGGAACGCTGTGCAGCTGGACTGCTGTGGGAGAAAATTAGGAGAAAGGTCACCTGCATCCAGCTGTTAGAAAGAAAACTGTAGGAAGGAAAAGGAGGAAAGGGAGCAGAGTGCCATTTTTTTTTTGGGGGGGGCGGTGGGGTGGGTTTGGTAGTGGGTTTAAAGAAAAAACAACACCCCATACTTTCATCCCATTGCAATTTTCTGCCACTTGCTGAGTGACAATTCAAGAAGAGAAAGAAGGGCACAATTCCACAAGTGACATAAGCCAAACGAGGAAAGGTGCAATAGAAATGTCTGAGGGTTGGGTTTCCTCCTCTGTTTGCAAACACATTACTTCACCTAGAAGCCCTTATCCCAGAGACCAATGAACACCTAAGTTTTGGAGGCCACATTTTTCATCTCAGGTAAAGTTACCAAGCGATCACCGCTCTATCTGACTGACAACTGCTCTGCAACCTCTGACAAAGACACTGAAGGTGGTAAAACCCAGCTTCTCCTGCAGAGCATGCGTAGGGACACCTCCACCATGTGACAAAAGCCACATGTGTTAGTTACTCCCTGTGTCAAAAACACCCAGGCAAGTCAGGTAAAAACATGACTAAATTACAAAGCCACATGACCAGTCCACATAAGTCATCCAGTATCATTGGTATGTGTCAGAGAGTTATTAGAAGTTTAGCCGTATGACAAACAACAATGCCATCAGTCTGCTGCTACTGGGCAGGCCCCAGGGCTTGCAGGGAAAAGCAGACAGACTGCTGCAATGCTCTCAATAGCCTCCTGAAAAAGGCTCTGATGATTTGTTCTTACAGGTTCAACCAGACTCACAAGCTGGGTCTTCTAAATAACTTCCTTGTGTTCTTTTTGTATTTGTCTTGCTTTCGGAGGACGGAGGAGCCAAGAATTTTCACTCCACTGTGCTACAGAATCACTTTTAAATTAGCAAACTTCACTACTGCACTTTCCTTGCTTAAAAAACCCAAAACATAACTAGGTAGATGCTCGTTATTATTATCTCAGTTATGCACTGCCCTTTTTTACCTCCTGTGCTCAGTATCACTAGAGCACAAAAAGTACGAAGGTGTTGATTCTGGAAGAGGTTTCATCTCAATACAAGATGTTTTATGGTGAGCACAACCCCCCCAAAGGATGTGGTCAAGTCCCCATTGCTGAAGGTTTTAACATGTGACTGGAAGGATGCTAGATCATCTCACATAGCTAGATCCTCTCACACAGAAGTCGGGACAGATGATCCTTCCATGATGTTCCATGACTGCAGGCGACTACACAAGGGCACTCTAGGCTTAGGAAGCAGGAAATGTATGGTGAATATTGGCTTAGGATGCATCGGGATTTTATAGTACTAATGTGTCCACACACACAAATAACCTTTCTAGTGAAGAGTATTTCTACTGATTGCTCAAAAAAGAAACTTTCTTCAACTAATTCTCTCTGCTTTAGTATTTTCAAAGATACTGTTGAATAAAAGGTTGAACTTGGCAGAGTGGAATACAAGCCTAGGCTCATCTGCTGCAAGAAACATGATGCAGGCACCATCTAGTATAAAATTCACTTCTCTGGAGAGTCCCAGTGTTGTTTCTAAGTACCTCAGTAATTCAAGCAGCTTCCTCCTGAGTGCATCAAGAGGAACACAGAGGAACCTGTGTTTCTAGAGGCAGACGGTCTTCCCCTCACTGGGAGACACCGTGCCTGAAGCAAGGCAATACACCTTATCTACCTGTCTGAGCTCCAACAACCGCTTTGGAAACGCTTTGCCCCCAAACAGCTCATCCTTACAAGCTGTGATCGTGCACATCTCTGAACAAGAGACACCTACTGATAACTGACACTGTCTATACAGGTTGGCCGCTTCCACAAAGAATCACATTACAGTTCAAGTCTCTGTTTCTTTGAGCAAGACAGAATAAAATATATACCATTTCAATAAAATAGCATTATGCTTCTACTGGCAAAAACCACTTCTAACAAGCCACAGGCTTAAAGAACAGAGAGCAAAGAACATTTGCCCAGTGGTACAGAGTTTATCAGCTGAGGAGACAAGGACAGTTTGCATCCCCCTTCCTACATTCAGAGCACATCTCCTACAAAGTAAACAGGCTACAGTACAAACTGTAAGATACTACTACACAGATCAAAGCTTCATTTTACCTGCCCAGGTAAAGCCTTGTTTAGTCAGGGATGCAGACAGAGTTACCCTGCAATTAGTTTTGAGCTTGCTTTCTTAAGAAAGCTCAGACAACATGTTGTTACCAAGTCCCAACTGCATAAACCTGCTGCCATCCAGTGACTTTTGGACCTACCAACTCACATCCCTGCCTGCTTTGGAGAAAAATAAGTAGTTCAGTGGTGTTCACCAAGGCAAAATAAGAAAAGATGACCCACACACCTATTCTTGGAGCAGACAGCTGGGCAGACAACTTAATTCATGCTTGCTAAACCAGTCACCTCATTCTCCAGGGCAGTGGAAATTGCAGGAGGAACACATAACAAGATGAATATTGCAGGAGAGAGAGAGGAAGAGAGAGAAAACCCCAGAAAAAGCACTGAAAGTCAAGTGTTACTGCCCCTGATGCACAGGGAACACATTTTTAATATGAAGCGTAATCTTCTTACTGGGGTAATGACTAAATGATTACATACTGAATTAAGTATTTGCAAAAAACATTAAGCCCTCCCCCCCC
>VZTU01013276.1:216726-238312 GCA_013400835.1 Zapornia atra
ACCCATCTCGCCATGGAGCAGAGGCCCAGGACGCCACCCATGGTGCGCGGCGGGCTCGGGCTCCTCAAAGATGGAAGCGCGGCGACCGCGGGCTCTCGGCGAGGTTGTTTACTGCTCCCAGCGGCGCTTCCGCCTGCTGGTACGGCTGCGGCAACGTCACTTCCGGAGGGAGGGAGGCGGTGGAGGGGGCTGGGAGCGGGCGGCTCCGCGGGATGTCGGAGCTGGGTGGCTGTGGGTCCCCTTACCTGAGCGGTACCAAAGGCTAGGCTTTACCGCATTAAAGAACCCTATAAAGGGTTCATACAAAATTTTGCACCCCATCGGATCTCACCGGGGTCCGTGTTTCTCACAAGCACTAACAGCGGTGTTGGGCCTGCAGGACCGCCTGCCTGTTGGTGTGCTGCTGCCTGGGAGATGAACATAGGCCTGGAACCAAAACAGCCCCAAAGTGCTGCTTTAAAATGCTCTTAAAGTGACCGGGAAATCAAGGAACAGACAATGCACATTCTGATAACCACAGACACAATCATCGAATCACAGGCTGGTTTGGGTTGGAAGGGATCTTAAGGACCATCACTCTCCAACCCCCCCTGCCATGGGCAGGGACACCCTCCACCAGACCAAGGTGCCCAAAGCCCCATCCAACCTGACCTTGAACACTGCCAGGGAAGGGACAGCCACAGCTTCTCTGGGCAGCCTGTGCCAGGGCCTCACAGGGAAGGATTTCTTCCTAATATCTAATCTAAATCTGGCCTCCTTTAGCTTAAGGCCATTACCCCTCGTACTATCATTATTTGTCCTTGTAAACTGTCCCTCCTCATCTTTCCTGTAAGCCCCTTTAGGTACTTGAAGTCTCCCTGGTACCTTCTCTTCTCCAGGCTTAACAAGCCAACTCTCAGCCTGTCTTCACAGAGCCCTCCTCTGGACTCCCTCCAACAGCTCCATGTCCTTCTTATGGTGGAGCCCCAGAGACAATACAGAGGATAATAATACCAAGGATACTGTCTCAGCTGAAAAAATACTCATTTCTCAAATATGTGTTTTAATATCCCTAAGTCGTCACTTAAGATGGATAAATAGTTTAATTGAATTTTTAAATTAAATACCTAGCAGTACGAGGCTGAACATTTAATATGAAGTAAACAATATTTAACTCAATTTTTTTAAATTAAGAAGCATTCTTGACTCTGACAAGTTTATCTTCTTACTAACATGACATGATTATTGTACTACATACTGAGGTACTGCTCAGGTTGGACTTATCTAACCTGATTTAGAATGTTGCTAAATCTATCATTTATAATTGAATTTAAAATCAATCCTATTTTCCAAATCAAAATCAAACATGGGAAAAAATAATAGCTAAGAAGGAACTTTAGCAGCCTGAAGGTTTAAGGCTGTGATTGTTGTCTAGTGGTAAAAAAGGGAATGGGAATAATTAACAAAATGGTTATAGCTATTAGTTTGAGAGGTAAACAGAATTAGTGGATGTTGAATGTGGAACTGAAATAAAATTTGTCACACCTCTCCTTACCAAAAGGTTGAGGAACCTGTTGAAAGTCTCTATAAAAGTAAAAATGTTCACAGAGCAGAGGTACTTGAAAGTGGGAGATGGGATCGGCTATTAGCTAGGGTACATCCACTCCTTGGCTAAGTAGTCTAGGAGCCTGCAGCCACCTGGATGACCTTGGTCAATTGCCAAGAGGCACCTCTTAGTCCTGCACAAAGCAAGCAGCTCTGATCTGAGCCTGAGTCAGAGCCTGAGACATCTTTCTCTGCAAGACTCACTGTCCTGTAATGGGACCTTCCCCCACATTAGGCAGGGTAATCGTAGTGGATCTGAAGCTGTGGCAAGGAGGAGAAGAGACATGGGGAGGGGAAGGCAGCGAGTGCTGTGCTCTCCTCCTCTCTGTCACGGGGGCATGAGGCTAGGGCTGGTACCGAACGAGGATTTGGTACCTGTGTCCTGCCTCAGAAGGGCAATAGGAGGGCAGGGGGTGAGGAAAAATGTTGGAGTCCTTTTGGTTTGTCCAGGAGATCCCCAATTCTTAAGGATCGCTTTTGTTTGTGCAGTAATTTGAGCCAGTCAAGTGTGCTCTGTTCATCTTCTGCATGGCACCACCATGATGGGTCCTGCAGGCTCAGTGTCAGCTTACAGCTAACACAGTGGCTTGCTTCATGTGATGAATTAATAATCTCTCAGTATAGGAGTCCATTCCCTCTCCTTTTTGAAGCCCTTAATCTTTTCCAAAGATGAGTTTTCATTAGTTGCTGATTTTTTTTTCTTCTTCAGTATTCCTTCAGTCTTCACAGTGCACTCTTTTTCCTTACAAAAACCTCTGATAGCCAAGGCAGACTATTTCTGTCCTGGCCAACCTCATCTCTTTTCTTTCAGAGTATTAAATCACATCATTGTTCTCTGATTCTTTCATTCTCTCTGCTGTCTTATTTGGAGCATCTACTGTGGAAAGACAGCGAAGCATTATGTTCACTTCACTGAACCAAGTCCTCCTCCTTCATCACACATCTTTTCTAAGAAATTGTAAGAGAGAAACTATCTGCTACAGGAATTTCTCTTCCAGAGTTCTATTTCATTTTCAAGTCCTACAGCTTGCCTGACAGCTTTAAATCATATTGTGAAATCTCAGTTTGTGTAGAAACTAGCAGTTTCTCAAAATTGTTCTTTGGGAATGTGGAGGTCTCTTTGGGCTGTTCATATGATGCTGTGGCAATGCTTAGGACTTTGCTTACCTTCAGCCATGATGGTAAGCACTTTCCTTTGTACTGGGGCTTCTTTGAACTATTTGCTGTCAGCCCCCTGACTTTGCCACTGGAAAAGCCTCCTGCAGCATTGCTAGGTTTGAGGCTTCACTGTGGTGCTTCAGTTTGATTCAGATTGAATTGGGGTGGAATCCTTCATACCCATCTGCCTCAGGTGGCTTCCCCAGTGTGATTTCCTGCTTCCCCATAAGCCTCTTGAGTTTGTATGGATACGAAAATCATACTTGTCCATTATTTGAGTAATTCTCTGATTTAGTTTTAGAAAATTACAGGACACAAATGGCTGAAGTAACCTTTGGGGTTTTTTCTGATTTGTTTTAGGGAGCTTCTTGCTAAAACTGACCTTTTTGTCAGATGCATATCAGAAAATGAGGCTTTTTCCAGAGTAGGACCACCATGGTCTGCACAAACAACTTCCATCAGCTCCTCCAGTGAGCATCAGGTCTGCAGAGAGCCCAGAGCTGTACTGTGGGGGATCCCAAAGACAGCTACAAACAACTGAACCTGCAGCAGAAGAGTCCTGGTGACCATTGTGTCTCTTGAGTTCATGTCCTCAGACCACTGAGAGAAAAGGTGAGCTAGCCAGAACAAGATACACTACACAGGCTTGTGCTTTAGGCAAGGCTTTTCCAAATCCATGGTTTTCTGTTAGTGGCTCAACACACTGGTAAACAGCATGAGAGGGACAATCCCGAAAACTGCTCTGGATGGGAGGTGGACACGTGGCCTGCCTGCCTCACACTAGGGGAGGCTGCACTTCTTGCCCCAAATTCCTGCCCTCACTAATTGAGGAAGTTCCTTGTTGGCAGGAACCAGTAAGTAGGAGGTGGGGAACACATTGTACAGAATATACTGCCCGGCACACACAGAATAAACACTCAGGTTTACAGGAAACACCAGGTACATGTGAAGTCACCATGCGTTCAGTGTGTGTGTACCGGTAAGTCCAGCACTTCTCCTTACAGTTAGGCAGTGCCCATGTATGTGTTAGAGGTGTGCACTGCATAAGAAGAAACTAAAATATTCTGTGAAAAGTGTTGGACCTGATGTGTTTTCTGTCCACCTTCAGTTTTGTAGAAGCTGTGAGCGTGTTTCTCTGGAACCTAGGGCATGGCATCATGAGGCATCCAGCACTACAGTACAGCAGCATCACACCTTTCACCATGGACAGTCTACTTCACCTCCACAAATCTCAGAAAAATACAAAAGTACCTCCAGGCCTTCCCAACCAGCATTTCCAAGCACGCACACACACAAAAAAAGAACATGTGTAAGGGAATAAAAGAGCAAAAAAAAATTTTAAAATATGTCTGTAATGGCACCTCTCATCTTTGTGCTGGGACACCAAAAATCATACCAAGCATCAGCATAAAATCCGGAGGAAGCAAGATGTACAGCGTTCAAAACTGAAGGGGAAAATCAAGGAGGGCTTTTGTTCTCTCCATGTGGATATGGAAATATATCTAAAGATCATCTCCCCCAGAGGGCACTGCAAGTTAAAGAATGGAAATCTCTCCCTGGCTGTGTTTAAATGGAAATCAGCAATCTGAAATGGGGGGGGGGCGGTTATCTCAACAATATTAACAGGAAAAAATAGTCTCCAGGGATGTATTTTCTGGAATAAATTGTACAGAGTATGACTCAACATTTCACTCACTTTAAGCTATATTTAAGTGAAATCTACAAAAATCCTCCTTCTTTTTTTTTTTTTTCCCTTGATCCTCTAAATGAAAAATGATATTGAAATAATGTCTGTGGTAGCAGATGATGACACCCAGGGCTACCTCTGCATTGCGAGAAACAAGTGGAGCACAAAAGAATAAAATTCTTGCTTCAAATGGACTGTGCAAAGGCTCCTAATAGAGATATAGAATCATAGAATCATAGAATCATAGAATCATAGAATCACAGAATCGTAGGGGTTGGAAGGGACCTCAAGAGATCATCGGGTCCAACCCCCCTGCCAAAGCAGGCTCCCTAGGACATATCACTCAGATAGGCGTCCAGACGGGTCTTGAATATCTCCAGAGAAGGAGACTCCACCACCTCCCTGGGCAGCCTGTCCCAGGGCTCCGTCACCCTCACTGTGAAAAAGTTCTTCCGCATGTTGGTGCAGAACTTCCTGTGCTCCAACTTGCAGCCGTTGCCCCTTGTCCTGTCCCCACAGACCACCGAAAAGGGGCTGGCTGATTCCCCCTGCATCCCCTGCTTAAGATAATTATAGACTTTAATTAGGTCCCCCCTTATCTGACATTAAATGTAATTCAGAGGCCATATTTTTAAGGACTGACCTAGATGTAATTCTAATCCCAACCCAAATAAATAGATAAGACTATAGAATAAATATTTCTATCTCTTAGTTGCAAGGGGTTTTTTTTGTTCTGTTTTTTGCCCTAACAATACTCATTTGTGTAGATCAAAATCAAGTCACGTAATGGATTTCAGTGGTAAAGCATTGTTATGTATGTTTATAACATTACGTTTTGTCATCTAGAGAAATCCATTACTGAGTAGAAATTGATGAACAAGGTATATGTGTGTTGTAAATATGTGTGGATTTAATCCTCGAAGAGACTGAACAATCCAAACTTGTTTGATACAGCTCCTGTCACGCAGCAAAGAACAAAAAAAAATCATTCGATTGTGCAAATTGCTGTCACTCCATTCATGGCAACAGAAGATGAGATGTAAATTGGGTCAAGATTATTATTAATGTTCCTATTAAGCCCCATCACAGTCTTTGCAAGTGAGAGAAGAAAAGCTAATTTCTACCTCTGTTGCTGTTATTGTTTGCTGGGAAAAGAAACGCTTGTCCAAGGGTAAATTAACAAGACAGTTCCACATCACTACATAATGCTCTATATTAACAGGAAAAGAGAGAAATATTTGTAATGAAATCAAAGCTCCTAGATTTGTGTAGCATAATATGGTTCAGTGTTTCTAAATAATTGTCATTTTGGAGGCTGCTGCTTGCATTGTACCAGTGTGTGATGATGAATGCCTTTAAAACCCATTACTGACAACTTTTAGCCTATCCCCATCTTGCCTAGTGGTCATCCTCCCCCTCCCCTTCCCCTTCCCCACTGTGAGAGCCTTTGTGTTTGTGTTATTCATCCCAGGATAAGTCTAAAGAAACTTGGGATTCATCAAGAAATTATTTCTCTCCCCCCCACTCCCTTTTTTTTCATGTCAGCCAGTGAAATTTTGGAAGACCTGTGTCCATGCAATATCATCCTGTCTTGAGTACTGGGGGGCTCACTCGGAGAGGGTGTCTGAGAGGACCAAGGACACGCGACTGGCTGGCAGTGGCTTTGACCAAGGAAGGCAGCTTTCAGAACAGGTTTGGAGGGAAGGGGGTGCTCGGGGTTCCCTGGGTGCTGGCTGTGATGGCTCTGCTGAACAAACACCCATCAACAAGGACGGAGAGAGAAAATGCTGTGACCGCTGCCCCGACCTGTCTTTCGTGCATGGTCAGTGTTAAATGGTAGCCAGCCTCTCTCCACTGGAGTATTATTTTTTCCTGTTGGCAGGCAGGCAGCCAGCAGGCAGGCAGGCAGGCAGGGAGGGTTTTTTTGGCTTTTACCCTGGACAAATGTACCGAAAAACTAGTTCAGAGATGAAAGCCATGCTATCATCATCTCATTATATAAATTATCCTCATAGGTACAGACACAGAGTATTTGTTGTTTCTCATTTTTCATGTAGATGTGTGCATCCAGATAAATAGGTGTGTGTGTGTGTGTGTCATTACATACATGCCTGTTGAAAACAGATGCACGTATACACATATACAAGCACATATGTACCTGTATGCATTCATATGTCAGTTGAAATGAACTGCCATAGATCTTTAAGCTGTACCAGCACTTGCAATGAATTCGTTAGCACTTTGCATTTCAACATTGCACATACACAGCAATTTGGTTTTCACATATTTCTTCTTATTAGTAATGACTAATTTGGAGCCAAATATTTTTCCTGATTTTTAAGAAATGCCTCTCAACTTGTATAGGAAATCTACCTCTGGGCCAGAACCTTAACTGGCACAGCGTCAACTCCCTCCGCTGAATTTGGTGGAGGTATATGTGCCCCAACATTAGATAAAGAGGTGATGATTTTTGTATATATATTAGGCAGCACATATAATTATATGAGCTGTAACGTTTTTGTTAATTGCATGTCTCTTGACAAATACATCTAATTACTGTCTCATCTAAAAGCAGACCAAGAAATGTAGATATTTTTATCTCAGGATTAATAGGCAAGTTTTAAATGAGACAATTTAATTCTGAATGGCCTCAGAGTTTTGTACCTCATAGTTAAGGCGCAGATTAGAAGAAGATAGTGGTCTAGACTGTATCTGCTCAGTGTCTCTTCTGGACTCAAGTATCTAGAAACAGTTGATTATTGAAGTAACTATTTTTAAATAAACCTTAAAGCACATACATACATAAGTACATACATAGACGTATATACAAAAAGCAAAACTGCTACAGAAAGTTGATATGGTCTTAGAGAAGATAATTTAAATGTTGTTATTTTTTTCTTCATGTTTGTGCCTGAAGGGGTGTTGTTGGAGCTAAGCCTTCCTTTCATATTCAAAGGCAATGAGGGGTGTATTTTCCTCAACTGCGAAATCCGGCTAAGCGCAAAGTTTGCCGATCAGGAGTGGCAGTACAGGGGTTCTAATCTCCTTCAAATGCAGTCACGGGGAGGTAAAGGTGTAGGATTTTAATACGTGCTCCATAAAAAACACTTACCTGTTGCAGCAACATGAAAGCGACAGCTAGGGATCATTTTTGCTGTTGGGACTGATACTTCAACTGTGGCTAATTTTAAAGGAACGAATACCCCTGGTGGGAACCAGATGCTCTTCGCCAGCTATTTTAAACACAGTAAAATATGAAGTTGTTGAACGACTGGCTGTTATTTAATTGGCCCTGGCAGTTGTCCCAAAAGACAGGGGGCAACAAATACGATGCCAGTTTTTTTCAGAAGGCTGCTGGGCACCTGCACAGCTTAGCCCCCGGTATGCTTTTGCCTCACAAACCTAATAGCATTCTTTCAGAAAGTTAGCGAGCATGTGAATAAGGGTGATTTGGCTTCTGCGGTGTACCTGGATTTCTAAAAAGCCTTACACAAGGCCCTCAGTAGGAGCTTTCAAAGCAACTAATCAGTCATGAAATGACAAAAGAGGCTCCCTTTTCGATTAATAGCTGCTAGCAAGATCCATCAAGGGTTATTAAACGTAATTGTCCAGTTGCAACCTCTATTCAGGAAATCCTTAAAATGGTAATTGCTGGAACTGGGAAGGCAATGCTAGCATCACCTGCTTGTCCTTCACCCACACGCTTGCCTGAAGCCTTTGCTGCTGGCCTCTGTCAGGGACATAATGCTCACCAAAAACACTTTTGCCCTGTCCTTGTGAAGCCTTTCTGACGTTCTTAGCTAAGTGTCATATTATGCACTGAGTAATAGCAGCTGTCTCTATTTTCCTCTTTTTAATGATAAAAGGACTCTTCCTTACATAACTTAATAATAATTTTATTTAAAATTAAATTAAAAATAATTTCCACACCAATAGCTTCTTTTATGGAGGATATCAAACTCAAAATTTGAGCCCCTGTTGTCCGTTCTTTTAATTGCTGCTGTATAATGTAGGGGGCAATACAGAAATCCATCTTTTCTCCTGTTTTTAAAAGACTTTGGAGAAAGGAACGTGGCTCCTGTAGTTTGGCAAGTGGTACCAGGAGGCCTCCTCTGTGGAGCCCCGGGAGTTGGACAAGGACATGTCATCCTTGCAGATGGCGCCAAGCTGAGTGGTGTGGTTGACACACCAGAAGGAAAGGAAGCCATCCAGAGGGATCTTGACAGGCTGGAAAGGTGGGCCCAGTGAAATTAATAAGGTTCAACACTGCCAAGTGTCAGGTGTTGCACTTGGGCTGGAAGAATCCCAGACATAGATACAGAGTGGGAGAAGAGCTCCTTGTGAGAGGAGCTCTCAGCTCTCCTGCTGAGAAGGACCTGGGTGTCACGGTGGATGAGAAATTTAACATGAGCCAGCAGTGTGCTCTTGCAGCTCGCAAGGCCAATGGTATCCTGGGCTCCATCAGAAGAGGGGTGGCCAGCAGGGACAGGGAGGTGATTGTCCCTCTCTACTCTGCCCTTGTGAGGCCCCATCTGGAGTACTGTGTCCAGATCTGGGGCCCACAATACAAGAAAGATGTACAACTGTGGGGAGAGGGTTCAGAGGAGGGTCATGAAGATGATTAGAGGGCTGGAGCACCTCCCCTATGAAGAAAAGCTGGGGGAGCTAGGCTTATTCAGCCTAGAGAAGAGAAGGCTGCAGGGGGACCTCATTGCAGCCTTCCAGTACCTGAAGTAAGCATGCAAACAGGAGGGGAATCAACTTTTTAAAAGGGTAGACAATGGCAGGACAAGGGGGAATGGATTAAAGGTAAAGGAGGGAAGGTTTAGATTAGATATTAGGGGGAAGGTCTTTACAGGGAGAGTGGTGAGGGGGTGGACCAGGCTGCCCAGAGAGGTGGTGGATGCCCCGTCCCTGGAAGTGTTCAAGGCCAGGTTGGATGGGGCCCTGGGCAACCTTGTGTAGATCCAGGCCTGGAGGTTGGTGGCCCTGCCTGTGGCAGGGGCGTTGGAACTCTATGATCCTTGGGGTCCCTTCCAACCCAGACCATTCTATGGTTCTATGATTCTATGATCCTTCAACCCAAAGGCTGTTGCTATGTGAAAGTGAAGATGGGATTTGTACATGTGCACGTTAGTAACTCGCCTGGCCACACGCGCTCAAGTACCGAACACGAGGAGAGTTCAGTCTGCAACAGGAGCTCTGCATGTGTGAACAAACTCCTGTGAAGAGTTCATGCCCACCCTCATCAAATCAACTTGTGTAAATGTAAGCATTGTCCCTCACTCCAGCTCCTTTCCCAGGGCTGTGGTAGGTGTTGTATATGTTAGCGGCAGGTTCAGGTGTAGGAGGAAGCGGTGCTGTCCCTTAAACAAAGCTGTTCAGGGGAAAAAAAGATTTATGCCAGTGTACTAAATGGACAAATTGCTCTCTCAGCCTGTTAAGCTGCCAGTCTGATCTCCTGGCAAGCTGGAGCGGCTCGCTGCTATTTTTTGGAGTGGAACAAATTGCTTGTGTGCAAATATAGCCTGAAAGACACCATGGATATACTGATCAATTCAAGGAAGTAAATCAGTGTTTATTTTCAGAATCCTTTGACTTCATATGGAACCAGTTTTTAAACAGAAAGAAAGAGAATCACTGTTTTCAGATATGAATGTCTAAATTAGTATGTAAATAAGTCCTCTGCAATCTGATTAACTTTGGCTCAATTTGCTGATTCTCTGGACCTCCAGCTAGTAGACCATTCAGGACACCCAAAAATCATGCCTGATTTTAGCTCTCTATTTAAAAAAAAATAATAGTTGAGAGAATGCATAGAGCCAGAATTCATTTTTTAAAATTGCTTATTTGTGATGATGGGCAACTTATTTGCAGAAACCAAAGTTAAGCTGATTTAATACCATGAAAGAAAGAAAAATCAACATCCTTTTGCCATTTTTCTTCTCTGTCTTGATGGATTGAAGAACAGTGTTTTTTCACTGCAAAACCTGAGTTTCATCTTTCATAGTATTCTGCACTGGAGTACTGGTAATGCAGCAGTTGCTTTTTAATAATGATGGAAAAGTCATTGTCTAGAGGAAGCGTTCAGAAGCTTTGGTATTTCTGTGACTGCTTTGCAATATGTTCAACACTGATTTCCCCTGTATGTATATGAAATTATCTAAGCACAGTAAGGTTTTGTTGCATACATCTGGTCCAATACCCAGCATGTGGAAGTTTGTTATCATGAAAAACACAGGAATCTTGGCAATTTAATTTATTTATTTAATAGGGACTTTTTATCAGCAGACTCACAACTTACTTCAAAGTTTTTAAGTGCTGTTGAGGGACCAGAGCAAGAACCCTCTTTTGCTTGCAGACAACAAAAGCCCAGTTGATGGCTGGGTGGAACTGGTGGATGGTGTGACTGCTTGCCCTGCTTCCACTGATACAACCAGTAAGCTCATAAGAACGATGGCATCTCAGGTACTACTAAATCAGGTCCTAAAACAACCTTTGACAGTCAAGCTTTGGCCATTAAGACATTCTGACCACTGAAGAAGTTCCTCACTGTGAGGGTGGTGAGACTCTGGAAGAGATTGTCCAGAGAAGTTGTGGCTGCCCCCTCCCTGGAAGCATACAAGGCCAGGCTGGATGGGGTTTTGGGCAATCTGGTCTAGTGGGAGATATCCTTGCCCATGGCAGGGGGGTTGGAACAAGATGATCTCTGAGGTCCCTTCCAACCCAAACCCTTCTGTGATTCTATGATTCTGTGATCTTTCAAGAAAATGGTAAGTACTAGCAGTTATGTAAATGTATTTGAGGTGTTTACTTCAAATAAACTGTACTTCTTGACTGAGGACTACTGGATAATAGTCTGGCCAATTGATATGGCTTTGCAGATGCAGCTTAGCAACAAGGAGGCTTTTGTTTGGGGTCACTAACACTTTCCCATTTTTTAAACTGTTCTGAGTTTTGTCTTCAGACTGTCGTTTTACCTGTATTTTTTTTCCTTGTAACTATGACAGGTTTGTTTGGTTTTTTTTCTTCTGGAAGCCTTTATAACAAGGAGCAGCACTGGTCAAATATCATACAATTCTAGTGGTGCCAAGAAATGTTTATGTAGTTTACTGTGAATTTAATGTCCCCCCTGTAGGATTAATTTCCTGTATATAAAAATTCTGATGTCTGAAAACAAGAGAGGGGGTTATTAAGTTTTTGAGGGATCTGTCTGGTCTACTGACATGAATGTGGCAATACATCTTAGTCATTACTAGTAGCTTCTTGATTTCTTCCTGACCCCAGTTGCAGAGTGACTTATTGTAACCTAAGGCAGGAAAAGGATGCACTGTACTTTTTGTTTCTCTGCCCACACAAGATTTTGTTCATTTCTCATATTAGTGTAAGTGTTTCATCTGTCTCTCATAAGTGAATTACGAGCATTGATAAATCATTGATGGTCTATTATATAACTACTGTCTGGTCTAGGTTTCCTTTCTTGGGTTTTCTAGGCATTCCCAGCACATTATGATGACAGTTCAATTTGATTTGTTCTCTACATAGTTGGAATTGATGATCTTAAAGGTCTTTTCCAACCAGAATGATTCTGTGACTCTGTTGTATATGGATATCCTTTCAGATCCAGCCTTGAAAAGTACATTTCTTACACTGTGTCTTGACTTTCATGGGAGATTAACTTCTGTCTTAGAACTAACACCTGTGCTCAATGGGAACATGTGCCACTGGCAATGTGTGGCAACTGCAGAGGGAAAATTATCGTCTAAAGGAAATGCTTCCTGACCTCCCACTTTCTCTGGGCTGTCAGGGCTTTACCTTGTGGTGACCCTCAGCTCCTCTGGCTCTCCAGAATCAGCAGCACAGTTAGGACACCTTCTCCCAGTTCCTCAACGCACTCTCATTGTAACATCTTACCACAGCTCGTCCGGAGCACTGTCAGGGTGTATGTTTCACACATACCCTGACAGAGAACTTTCAGTGCTGAACTAAATTAATTCCTATCTTGACTCTAGGGCTAAAGCTAGGACAGTCATGCCTGGGTTGTGCTATCTCGTGGTGGGGACTGCGCTACAGATTGCAGCAGCTTCCCACCATTTCTGGAATGTGGAGAAGGGGGGTGCTACAGGGATGACCTCTGCAAGAAGCAGCTAGAAGCTTCCCCTGGGCCCAACGGAGCAAACACCAGCCAGGCTCAAGGCTGGACCTGCCACTGACCAAGACTGAGCAAATCAGCAATGGCCACAGAGCCTCTGGGAATCACATTTAGGAGAAAAAAAACCCCAGTGAAGAAGGAAAACAGTTCATGAGGAACTGGCTGAAACCCCCATTCCCCCATTCCCTGCCCCTCCCTGGGCCACAGTGGGGTGGGGGGGAGAAGGGAGCAAAATTGTGACTCAAGTGAAGTCTGCTAAGAAGGGAGGGGTGGAGGGAGGTGCTTTAAGATCTGATCACACTTCTCACTATCCAACTTTGGTGTCACTGGGTGTGCAGTGTAATAAATTAGAGTTTTCTTTCCTTTATTCTGTGTTGAGTCTGTTTTGTCCATGACACTACTTGCAGAATGATCTCCCCCTGTCCTTATCTCGACTCCTAAGCCTCTCAATATATATTTTCTCCCCTGTCCAGCTGAAAGGAGAGTGATAGAGAAACTTTAGTGGGCAGAGCGACTTTGGTGGGCATCTGGCTTCCAGTCAGGGTGAAACCATCACAGCCCACTGACCACCTTTTTTCCCCAGCAAAGTGATTTGGCAAAAGCTGACCGAGTTGCAGACAGTATTTGCTATCTCCATGTACAAACCTGTTTCAGATGGGCATGCAGGGTCTGGTAACAAGTGCAATAACATTTTCTGCTAGGTCTGAGCAGTGAATCAGAGCTTAGAGACAAAGATGGTGTTCTTGCCTACCCACCTGATATTCAGGTAAGAAGAGCCAGCTCCATGCTACTCAACAACAGAGGCAGATTTCAATTTTGATACTCCAAGAAAAAGAATGCAATTTATATTTTTCTTCTTTCTGAGGTGGCAAAATGTGTGACAGCAGTGTCTTAAGTGAGGCAGGTAACACGTCTGAAGGATGTCAGTGCTGGTTTCAGAACGATGTAGGTGTTGAAAGGTCCAAGTGGTGCTGGGAGTTGCTTCAAGGTCACTATCCATCTGTCATCTTGGTTAGATTAGAGACCCAGAAATGCCCTAATCTGTATCTTGCAACAAATTGAAGGCCACTCTCAAGCCTTAATGCTTTGTTAAATGATGTGCCCTTGATAAGCATCTGGTTCCCTGAGCTCCCATATGTATGCAGTCAGTGAACAGACAATGGTTAATCTGCATGGAGTCTGCAGGGAGAGGGCTTTGGACTCTTGTCATCTCAGTGATAGGACTTCAAGCCTGAGAACTGAAGACATGTTTCAGGAGGTGGAGAATCTCCTTCCTGCATGTATAACCTAACCCAGACAACGGAGAATGAAAGTGGAGCACAGCATGCAGAGTGCCATCAGATGGGGTGAATCTGGACTTCCACATTCACATAGGCGCGTTCTGGTGTCCCAGCCTCTGTGATGTTGTTTGAACATACAAATTTGCAGCCTATCTTTATATATTAAACACAGACATCAGTACAAAAGAAATATGTCAAACCCATGATGAGTACTTTTATACCATGCTTATTAAGTTTAGTTTACAATGTTAGGGGGTTTTATCCTTATTGGCTTAGCTAGTGGCGGATGCCAGATCTGGACCCCAGGTAACATCCCTAGCCTTTCATTTAGTAACAGGTATTTTCATATCCAAACACTATAAATGCTAGTTCTTGCTGAAACTCATGTTTATACAGGTGTCTACACATCTTTCTAAGGAAAGGGCCACAGGTGGTCAAGCTTGGGAGACTGGGAACCATTTTAAGGACCGTTCTGGCATTCTCATGTCAAGGCTCGGAACACCATTGCCAGGAAAAGAATTTTTAAAGCTGACTGCAGGAGAGGAAAAAGGTCAATCCCAGAAACTTTCATTCTCTAGTGAATCAAAAGAAGAAAGCAATCTACAGATCCTTTGTACTCCTGTGCTGGCACATCACTGACCGTCTCACAGGGATTTTGTGGAAGACAGTCTTAGGGCAGAAATGCCTCCTTAATTTGTACTGTGTGCTCTAGGAGGGAAAGAAGACCTAGGTGAAATAAGAATATACAATGAACATGGAGGAGAACCACCTGCAAGAAGTAGGCATATTGGAACAACCCAACCTAAGCTAGCTTCACTGAGTTTTTACTGTTGATGTTTGGTACCATGTATTTTATTTTCAGCTTCTGATATATGTAGCATTACGTGGTTCTTAAGTTAAAGCCTAAGAGCAAATAGTTAAAAGGTTCAGACACACTTAAAAGTCCTCAAAAGCTCTTTAAAATAGAGGAGAAACCCATGGAAGTTACATCTTGCCATCAGCATTTTATTTTTTTTTCTGAATAAGATATTGTCATACTTTTGCTTTGGATGCAGGGCTGTACTTTAATAGGTGCTAACTAAAACTTGAAAGCTTGGAAAGTATTTACTCCTTATGTTTCAATGAAAATTATTGTATTCTTCCTACCAGACTTTCTTTCCTTTTAGGCTTATACTAAAAAAACCCAAAACCCCAACAACTGAACAATCAAAACCAAAACAAAAAAATACCCCAGAACTTACTTTTTTTTTGCCTCATTCACATTTTTTCAACAAATTTAGAAAATTTTCAGTGAAAGTAAAGTTATAGTCTAAGGATGTCATGTCATTCATTTTATAAAAGCTGAAAAGACAACATAAGACACAGTGGTTGAAATCTCTGCTTTTGTATGCTTTATGTCTTTAATATTACCAGCATTAACATCTATACTTCATGGAAAATTAGCAAAGGATCCATCACATAACAGGGTGTAATTGGTGAATTCCCTTTCCCTTGCAAGGTTGGACCAGATCATCGTTGGACCAGATCATCTTTTGAGGTCCCTTCCAGTCTGGGCTGTTCCACAACTGAGTGATGCCCTGGCATTACTTGACACCCAAAACAGTATTTCAACATGACAGTACCAGGCTTGAGGTTTTTACTCTTGTCACTTTCTGCTTCCAAATATTATTCCTCATGATCAAGTTGAATTGATTTAAATAAAGTAAAATATTAACAATAAGCTCAGATTTTCTGATGGGTAAACATCTTTTTGCTATGTATTTCTGTATGTCACATCTGTAGTGTAGTAGAGGAAGCTCACGTTCTGTTGTGTTGCTTGAAACCAAAACAGGAGCGATACAAGTCAATATTTGGCACTTCCCATACAGCAAGGACCACTTTGTCTTCTAAGTGAAGACTTATAGGAGCAGCTCTGTTCAATTTAGAAGCACATTCAAGTGAATAAACATTGCATAAACTCTAAAGAACATAGCAAATGAACTGACAATGCCCCAAATAATTTGGCTTGTGATTTTAGAAGGCCAGGCATTTCCACGTGAACTGTCCCATAGTATGTCTGGAAGTCTGGAAAGGAAATAATGGGTTTCTAGTGGACAATTAGAGGAAGTGTATCTATCAGGGGTTATGAGAGTGGAAAAACCCTCAGACTTCCACATAGTGATGATTTTAAAATTTTGCATTCTACAAAACCCGGGCTCTTTACTGTTGCTTAAATTGTCATGGCAGAAGCTTCACAGTAAATGGAAAAATTATGGAAAGACCACATGCACCATTTCTGTAGTTGCTGAACTTTTGTGTGAATCATTGCAGCTGTTCTCAGAGTCACAGAAAGTCTGCAAACGAACAGATGCATAAATTGGATGTACATCCATACACTGGTCCTGTATGAAGATACGATTTCTAATTGGTGCCATCTAACTACATCCAGCTTTTATTGGGATATGATATTTATTGCAACTCTTTTGGTCATGTCAGTTGGACATTCCACATTGGGGGAGAAATATTTCAGTCTTGCTTCCTAAAAGCTCATCTCCCTTCACAACCCTTCGCTGACGGTCTTTCTGTCAGCTAGATTCTTGCTCAAACTCCTTGCCTCAGAACTGGTCAAATCTCAGATCTGTCCATCCTTAATCTCTTCCACTATGGTCTCATTACCTGGTAAAATGTTTTGGACTTCCAAATCCACAGTGATCATTCTCTTAATGATTTTCTGAATTATTAATATTCCCATTTTAATAGGGAGAGTCTTGTACAAGATTCTGTAAGAGGGTCAGCCTGTGTCTTCACATCCATCCTTTATGCCCTAGTTACATTCTCACCCTAAGCTTTCTAAGGAACAAAACCTTTGCTTTCCTACTATTTTCAGATAATGACGATTCTGACTGAGATTGATAAACACAAACTTAAGAAATTTGATCTTCAAGGCTGCTTAAATTTGAGATTAATTTTGTGACTGGGTGAGGATTTTTTTTTTCCCAGGGAAAAGTCTTTTTAAAGCACAGACCATTTAATGAGGGAGCAAGAACAAGACTACAGGTGATCAGTCACGCTGCTTGACAGCTGCATTATAAAGATTAATTCTCCAGTAATGTTGGTGAGGCACTTTTGAGAAACTTCCCAAAAGAAATTAATTCACTGATTCACCGAGTGTTTCTGAATGGTGAATACACAGAAACAGTCTGTTTTGTAGAGCCAACTTGATGCACTCCAAAGAGCTGATTCATTCTGAGAGGTTCTTTCACGAAACATCTTCTCTTGGCCTTTTTTTTATTTCTTTTTTTAAAGACAAAATGTCCTTTCACCCCTCTTCAGAACTGTTTTTTGCTGCTTTTCAGTATCCATGTGCTCTCTCCCTGGAGACCTCTCTGAGCCAGCCATGAAATGAGCACCCCCCAGAAACACACAGTGCGAGCTTATTACTGCTTACCTCATCCCTGACTTAATGATCTCTACATCTCAAGTGGGAACTCAGATTCAAGTCCATTCTATTCTTTCATATATTTTTTTTTTTAATTCCAAATTACTGGCATTAGGTGTCTTCTTTTTTGGAACTTTTTTGTCCCAATTACTCCAATGCCAAGTTAAAATGACAACTAATGCCAAATTAATAAATATTACTACTTGAATGCTTATAATAAATTTAGTTCTTTGACCACCTTGTGATGACATGCAGGTAATTCTCCAAACAGGCATTTCTCTTGTCTTTTGTCTCTCTATGGCTTCAGTCCTCATTAATGCCTCTCAGCGTTTGTTTGCTCTTCTGTCTGTTGCAGCCATAGAGGGGATGGATTTTTGTTCTTTTATAAGCTCCAGCTCCTTTACGCCAGTTCACAAAAGGCTGAGGAAGAACCTGGCTTTTTGGAGGCAATAAAGGTAAGGTCGGTACCTGAAGGTGGCATTCATTTAGCTCGGACCAGCACTCTGAAAAGAGCAGTGCTCCAAGGCCCTGGGAATGTAGAGCTGAAAGAGAAGTTATTACTTGCTTTCGGAGAGGTTGTCAGGCAGTTACAGAAGCATCAGATGCATTGATTGTGACAGGCACGTGCTTTATGTGGCCAGGTTAGAGGGACAGGTCAAAAGTCCTTGGAAGAAGGAAACATGGACAGGGACAAGAGGGATCACAGAATCACAGAATTGTAGGAAAGGACCTCAAAGCAGGTTCCTTAGGACAGGTCGCACAGGTAGGCATCCAGACGGGTCTTGATTATCTCCAGAGAAGGAGACTCCACAACCTCCCTTGGATGCTGTGAACCTGTCCCTTTTGGAGTGAGAAAACAGGAGATCATTCTTCGTATTCAAGTTTGTGTTTTGATTTTCTCAGTTCTCTGCCTTTTTTGCACCTTTCCTCAGTAATCACAGCTTATTCTGGATATTGACAAGATTATTCCAGGTAGGGCGATTTCCCGGTATTTCCAGCTGGGACTGGCTGGTACCCTCACCCTGTTTTACCCTGTTGTCCAACTGCCATGTCATGCAGAGGATAGATACCTCAGAGAAAGTGAAAAGGCTCAGCTGAGGAATTGATACAGCACGTGGCAGTTACTGCAGCAGCCAGTGCCAGCAGCTCTGGAAAGCTGAGCTGACTTCAGTCATAAAGAAACCCCTTTCAGCCAGCCATACAAGTAAATGTCTTCTGGCTTCCTTGTACCTTTACAGCAGAATGAGGGACAATTAATAAAAAGATAAATGTCAAGGGAACTGGTGCATTGAAGGTATGTTTGGACCAAAATCTGATACCTCAGAGATCTTGTGTAAATCTTCCAACTGAGCTAACTTGCTAAATAACTTCCATTACCAGAGGGCCTGGGGTCACTGAGTAGGCAAGATGAAATCATGCACGCCAAAGAGCGTCACGAAACTATTTCACAGCACAAAAGCAATTTGCATTGCTTTTCTCACTGCTGTAACACAAGCAGGCAGCAATTTTCCAGTGTCTGCACTGTACCCTTCCTGTGCCTCGTGCTGCAAAACCTGACTGTTAGGAGGCAGGTAATGGCCTGGCAACTTCGCCGCACTGCTTCAGTGTCACTGGGAACTCAGAGTTGTATGGTGGAAGGAATCGGTGTCTTCTCTTTAAACGCTAAGGCATAAGCTGGGCATTTCACCCCAGCAAAGGGCAGTGGCTGAGCACACTCCATCTGTAATGCCCAGTTTGTGAGGACCCCACGGGACAGCTAAGTTAAGACGCTTGCAGGCGGTTGCAGTACAGCAGTGGTTGAGTGAAGGCCATGCCTTCATGATACCACTCCGGCAATGGTCACGAGTGCCCGTGGCTCCAGCATACAGCATTATCCCACAGCCAGTTGTGCAGGACAACCAAGGAGATGATGCACCATTTCATGGAGCTAAAATTCACCATCTGTGAAGTAGGTGGGGGTGGTGTGGGGGGGAGCAGAACAACTTCTTAATTCAGTGATGTTGCCAGAGCACTCCTATACCAAAAACAGAGTCTGAGCAGCCTGTATTTCAGTTGTGACCTTGCAGTAATGTGTGTTAGGCCTGGAAGATGTTCCACAAAGCTCTGAAAAGGCTCACCCATACCACCATTTTGGGTCTTGTAAGCCTATAGGTAATGCTGCTTCTCTTCAGAAGCCCAGCAAGTCACACCTGAGACCTCACCTTGCCTTCATTTTCTTTTTGGGAATGGATTTAGTGGTCTCTTGATGTCATTTACCACTTCTGAACAAAATGTTTGTCGGCTTACTGATCTGAAAAGGAGATGTTTCCTCCCCAGCTGGGCGAAACATGGAGACATAGCCTGGGGAATGACTGAATTGTCAATTCTCCTCTGTATTTTTGGAGCATAATTTTTTATTTATTTCATATTTTCACCCCACTTAGCTTAAGTTATGCGTATTAGGCTGTTTATTCCAGAGATATTCCTTTACTTAGCGTGATGCTTTGTGAAATTGTCAGCTAAGCATTAATCACCATTTAGCCTGTCATTTCGGCTGTGTCTGACATATTAAACTGTACCTCAGGATATACACATCTGGCAATGACAGTCATTTGTTAATTGAATGTGACTTTTAATGAACTTTTCACCCAGCAGGCTATTCCAGGGATTTATCAACAACTGCTATTCGTTACAAGTGTTTTGTAATTTTTGGTAGCAAGGAGCAAACCACAACGTTGTGACTTTTGCAGTAAGCTGCTGCAATGTGCAGTGTTGCACATATTTTGCCTGTTAATCCTCACAGGTGCCAGGTTCACCGAAGTTATGTCTGGCTAAGTAAACACAGGCTCCGAAGGGCAGGTAGTTTATGGCCATTCCCAAGTTTATCATCTGAATACAGCCGGTCATTACACCAGCCTCAAGTCCGCCCTGTGTACACCTGGGATGCAAAAAAGCAACTTTACAGTGGGAATGGACCCTTTCCGGATTCTTCTGGTTCTGTTTCCAGTGAGGATTTGGTTTGTAACAGCTAGCTCGTGAGATGCCTCTTTCTGATTGCCATTGTTTACATTCCTTTGGAAGAACTGGAGATCAAACGTGGAACAAGATGGGGGAAGCGTTGGAAATTAGTTACCTATACAGAAACCTGGCAGAAGCATTCATGGATGCAAAGGAAAA
This sequence comes from Zapornia atra, assembly GCA_013400835.1. NCBI lineage: Eukaryota > Metazoa > Chordata > Aves > Gruiformes > Rallidae > Zapornia > Zapornia atra. Next base: position 237,162 of record VZTU01013276.1, read on the forward strand.
TTGCAAAAAGAGAATAATCTAAGTGAAGGCAGCTTGCAGTATGAATATCAAAAGAGAATTAGTTTGGAAATGAAAATACTGTAGACTCTTGGAATTAATGTAGATTCATTCTAGGCCTGGCATGATTCATACAGTGCCAGCAGCCTGTACAATTTGCATCAGTATCTATGCTTCAGTACAGTTTTGTAACCAGGCTATTTAAATGCTCTGATCCTTTCATGACTGTGGAAGGATGGGAGGCGAGAGAGCTGGGTATCTGCAGGGCACCTCTCACATGCAACCTGTCAGGGCCAACTTCAGGCTGAAACAGCAGCATCTCTGTTCCAACCCTGGCTTTGTCATCCCGATGCCAACACACATGTCAGCTGCGGATCCCCCGGGTAGACGTTTCCGAATCTAGGCAGTGTAATCTCCTCCCTTCTCCTTAGAGTGCCGTAATTCAAGGCGCACATATAGCTGTCAGTTCTGCTCTAGATCACAGGGACATGCTGAAGCCTGATGCTGTATCACAGGCGATGGGAGGTTTGTGTGTGGAAGTCTGTGTGTATTTGGGTGCATGCATGTCATCTCAGGGATCGGAAGCTTGAATTTTGCTTCATATTTTCTTGCTCTCAACCTTCTTACTAATTCAGAGGCCAGTTGCTGGAGGCCACTATGTCGGATGGAGGCCTTCTCCTGGTTTTGATCAACATGAAGGTACAGCAGGAACAAGAGAAGCATGTTGCCACCTAGAGTAATTGCGCTCTGCAAAACTAGGAAAGGCTCCATGCAGTCAGCATTTAATTAAAATATGGGTAAATAAGTAGATAAAAAAATCTGCTATTCCTACTGAAACACCTTTTCCAACTAACCTTGTCCCCAAGAAGATTTCCGAATGCCTCCATAGTCTGATCCTTCCCTACCCAAGTAAGCACAAAGACTGCTGGGGATAAAGCTGCAGGTTGCTGAGACACAGGTGATGCACGTCTGTTTCTGTAGCCTGCTATAAGCCTCCTTGCTTTCAATCATTTATTAGCGGCCTCACACATATAAAGACCAGGAAATCTGAATTCTTGCATTTAATGTGCCCATTGAATATTTCTTCCATAATTTGCACTCTTTTACCCGTTTATGATTTTTGTTTCTACCTCATCTGAGTATGTGGAAAAGTA
>VZTU01013276.1:243787-256801 GCA_013400835.1 Zapornia atra
CCGGCCCGTGGCCGCCAGGGCTGGATCGGTCGCCCGTTCCGGGTGCCGGCAGAAGACACCCCCCTGGGGGCGGCGGCGGTGGCAGTGCCGGGCGGCGTGTGCGCGGCGGGGACGGGGACGCGGGGGGGGACGCCCGCCCTGCGCCTGCAGACCGGAGCGGTCCCGGCTGGCCGAGCCCCGGCGAAGCGGAGTGTCCAGGTAACGTGCGCGTCCCCCCGGCTCAGGACACGGCTCAGGCTCCCCCCGGGCCCTGCAGCGGCCGTTGGCTTCGGGCGGCCCCCGGACGGGCACCGCACGCTCCGGGGGGAAGGCGCGGCGAGAAGTTACGGCAGGGGACGTGTAGCCCGGTTCCCATGGGAGATGAAGATGAGGAGAGATGAAGGAGCGGCTGAGGGTGCTGCTGGGGACGTGAGGACCGGTGTCCGACCGTGTCCCGGGTGTTCATTCTGCGGGACCGTGGGCTTGCCAGGGGCACTGGCAAGTGTCCGTGCCTCCCTGCCCTGGATGCTTCCCCAGGGTTGGACCGACCGGCTTCAGTGTTTATTAGCGTAAGGCATTAACCTTTAGGAAGAGCTCAGGGAAACGGGGAATAGGTGTCAGGCATAGGCTGCCTCTCTCCAGGAAGGGAACTAAACCGACTTTTTCTCCGTCAGAAAAGCGGTCGAAGTGCCCCGGGTGCAATTTTTACCCGCGTCTCCTTTCTGAAACGGTGTGTGCACGGTCAGATTAACCAGTGGTAAGGACATGGAAAAGGAGGAAGTAAAAATACCAGCTTTAATTACATAATAACACCTCTCGGTTATATTAAAACACGTTTCTGAAAAGTAACCCTTGTGCACCAAGTCCCTAATTAAAGTTGCACGAGCAAGGTAACGACCGACTAACGCGGGGTTGGTTCATGTGAAGGATCTTCCTAGAAAATCAGTTAAAATACATCATTGACTTTCATCTTCCTGTGATTGCAAGGAGTGCCCTTGTACTTTGATCACTCTCAAGGCAGGAATTTTTCTTTCTGATTGCAATAAAATGCTGCCAGTCAGAGAATTTTGTTTTTCTTAATGCAGTTATCAGCGATGCTCCTCTGCATTTATTACAAGTTATTTGTGGACTGAAGAGCAGGCAAGTGCTTTTAGTAAAGGAAGAATTAAAAGAGTAGTCAAAATATTCCCGAAGCAATAGATAAAATGACCTACAGCTTGCTGTTTGTCTGGTAGGCACAGATACACACAGTTCTTAAAGAGCTGAATTTTGAAAAGTGATGAGCCTTTGGTCGCTCCAGGACAATCCTGGTCACCTTTGGGGTGTCGTGGTTAGGATTGATGAATATGAAAATATATAGGGCATGTTGACTTAGGCAGTGTAACCTCATCGCCTTTTGTAGCTAGAAGAAAACAAGTTTGGATGAGAACTTGAAAACAGCAGAAGGAAAGACTATGACACATAGTTTACCTTTCCTTGCTGAAGAAGTCATGGGAATGTGTATGGTCTCGGGTTGTTGGGGTTTTTTTTTTGCTTCAATTCTTAGTATTCTCTTTGAAATTATGAATGTTTGTGCTCTTTGAAATGTTACATTGTTGCTGATTAAAAAATGCTTATATGGAAGTAAGATAAATAGAAAGTTCTCAAGAAATACCCCAACAACTTCTTAAAGCAATCACTTTCCTGTGCCATTAGAATGAAGGTTCAGTTCTGTCGAATGGGTTTGAAATTCACCCTGGTAGAACAACAACCGGTCTATTTTATTTTGGTTCAGACATGTCTTGACAATAATAAATTTAAGCAAAACAGCATAACATATATAACATATCATAAAATATCCATGAGCTTCAAAATCACGGCACATTAAAAAAAATATATGTACAAATCGTGATATGCAGAGGGAGAGAAACTCAGTCAGGTCATGTAGTTGATGTGTCTGGAGGTGCAAAATTGTTCCCCTGTGTCCATTTATTCATCTAATCCTGTTCAAGTAATATTTTCTGCTGGTGTAACAATGAGTGTTCTTAATGAATCATTCAGACTGTACCTGCTTCCTGCAGTTTCTAAAACCTGGGATGAAAATCTGTGAGGATTCATACGCGCAGTTTTCCCCATCAGCTAAAGCTCATTGTGGATTGGAGATTGTACGTTCCCTGAACTCCTGCTGGGCTTTCTGCTGGGTTTCATTGGTTTCTCTTCCTGGTGAAGATGCTCCAGGACCTTGGTCACTTTTCTGGGCATGGGTCCCTCTTGACTGGCTTTGGGGGAAAAGTGAGGGAGCTTTCTGTGCGTTCTCCATACGTTGATGGCCAAAGAGCCGCCATTCACTGTGACATCTCCCTGGCACACTCCTTGTTCCCTCAAACAGTTCTGTGAGCAGTTAAACAATGCAGGGTTTCAGAGTGATGGCTTGATTTGTCCTGCTCTGTGACATCCAGGCTGGCCACTCCAACCCATGAGATCACCATCAGCACTGAAAGGGGAGAATTGCAAAAATAAATCTGAGCAGTCTTGTCTGATAGAAGCATTTTGACAGTCAAACATCTGTGTTAGAATGGATTGAGGATTCTGGCATTTGTGTTTTTCCAAGGACATAATTTCATTGCAGCCCGGATGTGGCTTAACTTAAATCCTAGAAAGTCAGGAATGGTGAACTGTGTGTGAAGATCTCTCAAATCCAGCTTTCCTCATGTGAAAGAAGGTCTGCTGTGCTGGACTTCATAATCCTGGTTTTGTAAGTTCTTCCCGTTTGAGATTTCTGTTTGTTACTTCTTCCCTTCTATCCGGACTGTATTCTCTTTGGCCTGGTTTCCTAAGGAGATGATGCTAAAATAATAAAGGTCTCTGACTGATAGCTCCCCTCATTGCCCCAGAGTAATTTTTTTACCCCTGGGGATTAATTTGAACCAATATAAGTAGAAAAGTACAGATTTCCAAGTGATGAAATTCTTACAAACCTCAAGGCTGCTGGTGACCAGGGAGATGAGAGAGGTGAGGTTGATGCTCCCACTGAGGGAAGAGCTTGTAGCAAGCATTCAGCTTATTAGACATCAAAAAATCCATGTGGGTGCTCCATAGGATGCTGAGCTTCACAGCTTCTGCTACTCAAGGCTTGGTGATTATATTTTTCAATTTCTCTGCTCCTTGTGAGGCCACAGTCTAGCAAGTTCTGATCATGCCTCTTCACCTCCATGGTCAGCTCAAAGTAACTCTATTTGTCCGAGATACTTCTGGTAATGATACGGATATATAAAAGTGCTGGTGTTCTCAGCTTCACAAGACGACCTGGTGTTTTCCTAGCCCATAATTTAAAACTTCTAGATGCAGGGTTGATAGCTGGCAGTGCAGTCATTTCCTTCTGTTCCCCCGAGTCAGTGCAAACACTCGATGGCTGCTTTCTGCCACAGTGGGTTGCTCTGAATTGCTTGTGAGTGATTAGGCTTTATTTGCTCCCTACTGCCGCTGCTGTTTCTTCTGGCTACGGCTACATCCGAGCGGCCTCTTCTGCTGTGCTTCCCCGGCGTAGCGACGCGCTGTCCCCATGTCACGACAGGGAAGGTGCTGTGAGTTTATCTAGCAAGACCTTTATAAACAGGTGTTGCTTTGATTCACTTTCCAGTTGTGGCTGTGGATTTGTTTGTTAGGTGCCTAAAGTTAAGAGCTGTACTTAAGGGTTACTGTCCGCTTTCTCATCCCTTACCTTTCCAACGTTTATATCCTCACAATACTCTCCTTTCTTCTCTCTCTCTCTCATTACCTCCGTAGAAAACTGCTGGGGGGTGGGGTTGTTTTGTAATATTTTGGCTTTTAGAAAGCTTTGATAGTACAGCAAGTTGATTTGCTAGGGTTGTTTTGGTTTTTTCCTATTGTAGAAATCATATCAACTGCATTTGCTCTCTGGGTGTGAACGCACATATGTACATGAAACCAATTCAGTAAAGTGCTTAGTGGATAATGTTGATTTTCTTTTTAAATGTTGCTCTGCGTTCAGGCTGCACTAAGCTCTCCTTTACATCCTTTAGAAATTGTTTATGTATTATTAAAGCCTGTATTCTGTGCTAAAGAGAGAGTGCTGTGCTTGTCCAGCCACTATGTTTGACTTCGTTCTCCCCGTTTACAGTAGCTAGAAGAGGAGCGAGGTGCACAAGAATGTCTTTTGCCCTGGGAACAAGCACATGTAGCATCTTGCCCTGCTTCATCTTGCACTTTGATGGAGCCAAGCATCCTTCCTTGCCCACTGCAAGGACCTGCCTCTCCTGGCAGACCCACATGGCTCTCCCCACACCCTGGGGAGCTGCCACCAGGCAGGCTGGCCTGGGTGCCTCCCAGATGGTTTCAGAGGCAACTCCCACAGAGGTTTCTCATGCCCACTCCTCACCAGCAGTCTCATCACTCCCAGAAAGGCAGGATGTAGCAGCACAGTAGGTGCTACCCAGTCTGTTTCGGTTAAGATGCATCCAAGGGATCTTACAACGCTGCCAGCAGAAGTGTTTCACTTGAGCCACTGTGGCAGATGGTGCTGGGTGTGTGAAGCCCTGTGCTTCACCTTGGTGGCTTGGAAAAGGGCAGCAACATCCTGCAGAGAGGGGAGCAGAGCTCCTGCCCGGAGGCCAAGGAGATGGGCTGGGGTGGGAAAGCCAGCAGCAGGACCGAGAGCAGGCAGACCTTAACGTGGTTCAGCTGCAGCCAGGGCAGCACCTCGGAGGACAACCTTAAAAAGGCAGTGTCAGTGAGGGGAGATGGGATGGTTTTACTAGCTGGTTTGGGTCCCTTTGTATGGAGGAAGAGGAATGCCTTGGGCAGCCTTTGAGCTTGGAACTGCATCTGGTGCACCCAGGCACTCGGAGAGGAGGTGTGCAGCTTCCCAGAGCTCAGTAAGAGCTGAAGGTACATGGCAGAAGCTTCCATGTCTGTACTTGCTTTGGTGTGTAGCACACATCTTTCTGTGCTGACCCCAGGGTGGGGGCAGTTCTATGCTTGGTTGTGCTGCAAGGGTGCTTCTCAATTAAAGCCCTTCTGTTTTGCTGTGGTGTCCTTGGGAAGATCCCAGAGATGCAGTTGCAGATCAGGGAATGCTTCTTGCTTTTTTTCTTCTTTAATCCCAATTAAGCAGTATTTGCTGCATGCATAATGACAGCAATGCACTGCTTTCCTCTCTGTTGGCTTTCCCCATCCTGTCCACGTATTCCACCCAGTAGAGGAAGCTGAAGTAGGTTTGTAGTATACTAAACTGTTTATGTTTGCAGATCTAAACACCTGCTGATGTGGGATAGGAGAGTCACTTATGCTGCTTTGCAGCCTTCATGGGCAAGTGGGCAGCCTTTTTTTTTTTTAGCCTTTTTCAATTATCTTCAAAACTGGTGTAGAAAAATCTGTGGGAAACCCACCAGTTCGTCCACAGTCTCCTCAGTAATCTGTAACTGTTGAGCAGTGCAGCTGCAGAGTTGTTGAAGTGTCCTTGGAAGATGTGCTGCCTCTTGGGCAGAGACAGCTTCCTCCTCTGCAAAGAAAATCTCTCCTTTGGAGCTGGCCTTGTATCAGATTGAGATCCTGCAGCTCTCTTTGTGTAAAGAGAAGCCCATGGCTCAAAAGTTAATATTGAAGTGACTGCGGTGAGACTAAGCAAGTGGTTTTTACAAGGCAACCCCCAAATTCTCTGGATTTGGTCCTTGTGGCTGGTGTTATTCCTGATGGAGGAGGCTGACTTATTGAAGGATACTCTTCACAGTATTTTGAGTTAGTTGTGCATAAAAAATGGTTATCAGTACCTGGGTGATGGATCTTAAAAGAAAAGGAACCAATAAACCCCAAAATGATCAAAACCAGGGAGGAAAGAAGTTTCAGTTTGTGCACCTGGAGTTTTTAATAGTGCTACGTCTTCATTCTTTGTGGACAATGTTGCATTAAAGCCTGCATGTTTTTCCCATGACATAATGTATTCTGATTAGGAAATACCCTGGAGTTGTCCTGTACCCCAGGGAGTGTTTACATGGAAGCTCCATGATGTGTATGTATTCACAAATGCTACAGAAAACACCTGGAAGTGTATTTCATGACATCTGCATGGTGCCTAGTGACCTGGGTTGGATAAAATTCATGCAACCATGTATTCTGTCTAGATAAAGTGTTCCCTTTTGCTCAGGCTTAATGCCTCCTTGAGGTTTTTGTTTTGCCTGGTTTTGAATCCTGTGTCATTTGTATCCTGCAGCCGAGCACTTCACCCATCGATATTTATAATTTCTTCATTACAAAGGTCTTGCTTCTGCTCAGACAGAAGCAGAAGCGTTGGCAGCTGTTACATATTTCATACTAACTAATGAAAGTGCTCTGTGATGCATCACTGTGTGGTGCCAAAGAGGCTGTCGTTTAGGAAAGCCTGTGCCTTCCCTCTGCCTCATTAAAAACACCTTTAATTCTCGGGCAGTATTTGGTATGCTTCGTTTGTAAGGAATTAGTACCTATAAAGGTGTCTTTTACAGTCCTTAATTAAGATAGTTTCCGGGTCTGTCCTGTCCTGGGAGGTTCCCAGCCCCGAGGGGACACAGCACTGAGCAGCCCGCTCTGACCTCAGCGCTGAGCCTGCTGTGGCAGGGACTGGACCAGGGACCTCCCTGGCCCTCCAGCCTGAGCTGTCCCATGACCCTGTCATCCCAAGTACAGAGCTGAGCCTCTGAGAAGTCGCAGGGAAGTTCTCATTACCATCCATGCGTGAAAGATACAGGTAGATAGGGGTGAGAAGAGACACCCCTATTTCCTAGACCAAAAGGCGGCCAGCACCAGTACCTTTAATCAGAAATCGCAACAGCATAGGTGTTTGCAGCCCCTGCCTTACATGCCTCACTAATGTAATCTGTCTTAAATAGGGTTAAAGTCAGCGATGGGAAATCATTTCTGAGGGTGCAGCACGTGCTCCCTTTCAGCCCTCAAGCCCAATTCAGTTTATTGCTGCTTTTGTTCACCTAAGGAAAGCTTTCTCCAAGGCACACTGTAGTACCATAAATATGCAGGGAGTTCTGTAAACATGTTTTGCTAGAGCGTTAAGGTGGTGTTTACATTCTGTGCTCAGAACTGAAACACTAATCCTATTGCTTTCCTGACAGTAGGCATCGCTTGTGATAGCACGATTCTGAGGTTTTTAAAGCAAGGTCCCTCAGTGGGGACGGGCTAATTCTAATACACCCCACTTGTTTTTCTTTCTGGGAAGCTCAGGTATTAGAAATTCTACTCTACCCTTCTTATGTTCTCTTTTAAATGTCTTCTTAGAGGAGCTGAAGTGCGGTGAAACCTGATAATGAAGCCTCCAGAGAAGACAGCCGCTCAGCCCCTCGCTCATCTGTGATTAAGGCCGTGGGTTGCTCCTGTTTAACAAAAATAAATAAAAAGGTTGTTTTGGTTTTTTTAAAAAAAAGTGAAATAAAAGCAATTGCCTCCAAAATCGAAGCGCTCTCGCTTAAACAAACATCAAGCAAAAAGCTCCTCTCCCTGTTGTCAAAGCTGTTTCGTAAGCAGTGATTGAACATGTGCTCCCTGACTAGTATAAAAGAGCTTGCATTAAGAAGCCAGTGGTGCTTTCAACCACCTCCTCGCTCTTCCCCATCATTACTCAGGAACTGTCACTGAAAGTGCTTGCTGTTTACCTCGGCTTAAAAAAAAGCTTTGGAAGATGAGCATGTGAGGGCTGGAGGAATATTTGTTTTCTTTCCCCTTGAACTTACTTGTTTGCTGGAGAAGCTGGAGCTGTGGAAGGCATTGAGCTGAATCAAAACAGATCGTGTTCAATTACTGGTGGCAACATCCTTTTATTGATGGGGCTGGAAACTTGCCCCTTGGACACGGAAGGTGTGTAGCACAGAGCCAGAGCAGGATGACTTTGGGAAGAAGACTCACTGGAAAGGCAATGCTAGCCTCTTCTGGTCTGAATTTTTAGTTTTGTTATTTCTAGTTTGCAGAGAGAGTGTACTCTGTCTGCACAGTTCCTGTTATTAATGGGCTAGTGCACTCTGGTGTTCCTTCTCTCCTTCCGGATTCTCTTTACTGAAGGTAGCTGGAAGTGGCGCTTCAGAGTAGAACAGAATAAATGGGACAGGGTGTTTCTCAGACAGATTTCCCAGTAGAGCCAGCAAATTGGTTTTGTTCTAGCAGCTTCTGAAACTAAAAGAAAGTTAATTCACAGGATGAATATTTACCTTAACTGATTATTAAAACGACCCCACATGGAAACCTACTTGCTATAATCACATCTAAGGAGAGACAGTTTCTCGTCCTGGGTGAGCTTTTAAATGATTTATGCATCTTACCATGGAAACTGAATGTTGTTACACAAACTTAGCTATCTTGAACAGACGTAATAAAACATTCAGCTGTATATTCACTGTGTTAATTGACTGGGTAAGAAGCCAGCCTTTGCAGGGAGTTACGTCCTGCCGCATAAAGAGAGAGCAAACAAACTTGGAGGCCTCCTTAGAAAGAAGTAGTAATTGATGAAGTGTCTGAAGAGTGTAGAGGAAAGCTGAACAAATTTACCTAGCTGATCTGTTTTTGCAAGTCTGTGTGGAGTGGTACCTGTCACTTGATTCTCCCTACCAAAAAATAAATTAAAAACTTTATGCCATAATGATCTTGAATGTTGCTTGTTCTTTAGATTCATGTAAAACCTAGAACCTGAAGTTCTGTTGCTTAAAATGGAGTGAAAATTTATACTCTAGAAGAACGAAAAGTTGAGACTCAGAGACATGATTTTTTTAAAAAGGAAACTTTTAAAGTCTACTGAATTGCTTGATCAGCTCTTACTAGAAAGATTTTAATTGTTTAAGCTTTGTAAGTGTATGTTTGGAAATGAAATAGTAATTTATTTATTTAGCTATGTATCGTGGCCTCATTTCTCTACCTTTTCAGATGTTAGGAAAAAGTGTGAAAGGTTAAAGGTGAATCAAAGCAGATTTTAAGAGGTCAGTTTATATTTTGGATGGCAAACTGTGCCCCACACCCCCGTTCCAATTCTGCACCTTGATTCCATTTGATTTAGGCCACAAAAAAGTTGGGGGTTACCAGCCCAGACCTTTCAGTGGAGTTAGTGTTCAGGGCAGGGACGAATACATTGGTTCCTGCTCTATTCCTGGATGAGATCTGGAGAGCAGAGGTAACAGCCAGCACTGCCGACTCGGGAGCGAAGGAGGCTTCCCGTGGCCCCAGCTTCTCTATTAAGCCTCTCCAGTGTCAGGATTTCACAGGGGAGGAAAAGCTGTGCTGACAGCCCGAGCTGCCATCTGACAGGCTGTGCTTCCCTTTGATGTGGGGAAGGCAGCGCGTCGTGTAGTTGTGTCTGCAGCAAGTGAGGCAGTCCAGCAGCTTAGGCTGAGGAGAGCAGGAGCCCACTGCAGGTGGGGTCTAATTACCATGTGAGATTAAACTTTTCCCAGGATGGGGACGTCTGTTCTCATGTCTTACCAGGAGCTGGCAGGGAGATCTGGCTCCGCTCCTCCCGTCCCAGTCTGAACTGCTCCAGCAGATAATGAGCCAAGTGAGACAGCTGAACAAAGTATGTGCAGGATAAGACCTAGTTCTGAGTTTCTGGCATCTGTGTTGACCCCTGCTGCGTTTTGGGGCACAGGCCTTGACTGGAGTGTACGTTGCTGTTTCAATGGAGACCGTTTTACGGCCCAATCTCATAAAGAGCGTAGTGTTCAAAAGGAACAAAATGGGATGTGATGAGGGATGGGGAGGAAGATGCTCAGCCTCTGGCAGTGTGGGAGCTAAAAGCAGCTCAGTGGCTTTGGAGATGCACGATGGCAGCACAGCCGGTACCTAACTTGGGAGCGGCTGGAGATGCTCTGGGTTTGTTCAGAGGAATGAATCCTTGGTGGGGATTGGGGAAGTTCTGAAGCTGTGGAAGGAATATTACAGCACAGTCACGTCTGGTATCACTATGGGAGCCTCAAAAATTGTTAAGAAAATAAGCATATGGACTGTATAAAAGGCACACGGGCTTATTTTGAGTGAGGAACATAGCAGACACTCTGTTCTCCGTTTTACATCTCTTTAGAAAGTGTCTTCACACATTTTTGTGTAGACTTCTGTCTCTGAATTTAGGGAGGGAGGATGAGGAGGAAGGGAAGCTAAGGAGAGAGCGATGTTGGGATCTGACAGAGATTAGCACCAGTTTGTTAGCAAATGGAGGCTGCAGAGGAGTTGCAGCCATGTGATATATATTGTTAATTATGTTTCAGGGGAAAAGCTGCTGCTCAGGAGAAGGCAGCATTTCCAGTTACAGCTCTGGAGTTGTAGCTCATAGGAGAGATGCCACCCTGCATGACCGTGGTGCTCAGCATTTGTTGGTGAACTGTGACATCTGAAATGATACATCTCTAGATAAAAATAGAGTTTAACTGTGCTAAACATTCAACAAACACTTACTGAGACTCCAATTTCAGTGTTTAAACTGTGAACAAAATACCAGGAAAAACCCACTACTAATTCTGTAGCATCTGCTTTCTGGAGGAAATTGCACCCTCATTTTCTAAATTAGAGGAACAAAAATAACAGCTGATTATTATATTTTTTTATTTTTTTTTTTCTGGGATCACGCTGCATTTGGTAATAAGTCACCAGAAAATAGCTCATGGACTGCCTGTACTTGTCATTTGGGGTGCTGAGTTTGTGGGATGCTCACTTGGGAACATCTTGGGAAAGGCAGCTGCCCATGGGGAGGAGCGGAGCTGTGCTGATGGTGGGCGGGCAGCTTGGGGAGTGAGGGGTGTGGCACGTGGAAGGGGCTTGAGGACCACTTGCTGCTTGACATTCGGCCTTGGGGCTGTGCACGATGGCTTTGACGACTGGCATCGATGATGTGGGACAGAGGAGGGAGATGAATGGTCAGGTGGCTTGGTTTTTGTAACCAAAATGGGCAGGGTGAATCTAACCTGGCCTTGCAAATACTTTCCCAGTCTGTTGAGGTGATGGGGGCTGACTGAATGCACCTTGGCGACGGCAGCCGTACCCAGTTGTCATCTCATGTTTCGGGAGCTGTGGCAGGTGTCCCAGTGCAGGTTACTTTCCTTCTTCAAGGTAAAGGACACCTTGAATAGCCTTTGAAAGCTTGGATCACACCCATCCCCCCCTTCCTCCTTAAAGAGCATATGGATGCTGTAAAAATACTGTTTCCTTTGGTTATAAGTTTCCCACGGAAAGACTGTTCCATATTCAACAATGTAATGCTGGGATCAGTAGTGATACTTGGGGTTTTAGGGTTTATTAAAGTGTTTTCACTACAGAAGAATAATATTTTGCACTGTATATGCAGTACTGAATTGCTCTGTGTTTTGGAGGTAAACACTGTCTTATTCTCGTCTCCACAATTCAGGAAGAGCTCTGATGTTACAGTGTACCAGTGGATCTATATAACCAGAAAAAACACCCTAGTAACCAAAATGGAAATCTGTGGGAAAGGTCATTTTAGTTATCAGATGCATCTGTCCTTTCCCTGTCCACTAACTTGCAGTTTTAATGGCTCTTGGGGTGGCACAGATTTGTTACTAATCCTTGCTTTGGCTCAGCGATGCCTACCCAGATAATGCAGGAATTGTATGCAGCTTTAGACTGCTGGATGGCTTGGATTGACTGAGTGGTGAGAGCAGCTATCCAGTTAATCCAGAATGGGCTCCCCAGGTGTTGATGCACAACATAGCACTACCTCCCAGCAGTGTACCGAGTACCTCCTCCACATCCAAGAGTGTGGGACATGGGGAAGTGGAGAGAGGTCTACAGCTGTCTCTCTGCTGCTTGTCAAACTGCATCTATTGAGCACTCACATAGTTGGCTTCAGCCTCACATCTCCACTTCAGCTTGGTGGTTTCATGGCCATTAGTGGCACCAGACTTGCTCCAGAAGCTGCGGTGTTCTTTGGTGTTTTCTCCAGCCTACTGATGAGCCACACCTGGCTGTCAGAGCTGATCCATGCCAGGGTTTAGGCTGTGGCATCCCACAGATCCCTCCATACAGTGGTTTGGTGATGAGGCTTCTTACAGTTGGTTGTGGGGCATCATGCCTGGGAGGCATTCTGCTGTTGCTGGGGGACATTGCTCAGCTGGCGATCGGGTTTTCTCATTGACCTCCTTGCTGACTGTGCAACACATGGAGATCTGCGCCCAGATCTTTCACCTGTTTGCCTCAAACCACATTTTTTCCTCTTTTTTTTCTTTTAATGCTGCAGAAGCAAAGCACGAAGGCCAGCAGTACTGTTTTCAGTCTCAAGAAAGAGCATAGGCAGCCTGTAAGAAAGAGCATTTGCGATGCCTGTAAAGCAGGCCACTAGAACACGGGCATGCTTACCAAGAGATCTTGGCTTGTCCTCTAATTTTAACGCCCCTGACAACAGAATGGGAAAATGTTACCTTCTGAGTTGTGAGGCAAAGCCTTTAAAACACAGAGTGGACAACCCTGTCACCAGGGAAGTTCCCTGAAAGACTGAGGAGTTTGTGTTCTTCTAATGAAGCAAGTGAGTGACGTACTCAGGATTGAGTCGTGGCAAACAGGTGATGATGGAAATTAACTGTTTGTGAAAAAGTTTCTGATCCCAGAATCATATACTGCAAGTGCTCTGCCATCATGTCTGTTCTTTCAATTTATTTTTTCTCTACAGACACTGAACTGCTCTGGTTCCATTGAACTATTTCGTGCCACGTAGCAAGCAACCTGAAACAACACTTTCCTGGATATTTCTGCTCAGCGTATTTTCTTGCTACACGAAATCATAGAAAGGCTGTTGGTATATCCTGATTTGATTTTTCTTTCTATAGTCATTTAGAGTTTCAAAGGAAATGCCCACTTGCATTGGTAAAGGGCTTGGTGTAAACTTGCAGCTCATTCTGCTCTGACCAAGTCACTTGATCAGTTTTTGGTATCTGGTACCCATTCTTTCAGCTTTCAGTTCTGTAGTTGAAAGACCACAATTCCAGGAGAGTAGGTTCTTTGTAGATGTCCCTCCCTTTTTCTTCATACAGATGTAATTTTCATATATATATATATATATATATATAT